>PVJA010003155.1:0-98182 GCA_004027025.1 Myocastor coypus
CAAGGCCAGCCTCAACTGCATAGCGAGACCCTGTCTCAAAAAGACAAAAAAAAAAAAAAAAATGTTTTAATTCTGTCAGGTAAACATGCATGCAGCCATGTGATTTTTCTGCTACAAGTCAGTCATAGGTGAAGATGAGGAATGAATGAACACTACCGCTGCTGAAGCTTCGGGAGCTTCTGGGATCGGTGCAGAAGGCAGACAGCAAAGCTGAAGACATCAGGTGCTGAACAGAGGGAGCCAGAGAAACACATGGGAAACACTGACCTGAGCAGAGAGGGACTCAAGCTGGAGAGTAAGGGCGAGTTTCCAGGGTGTAGCAACTGTATCGTTGTATACAAAGGATTGCCTAGCGTGTGTACCGTGGGCAGGATCCTCAGAGCTGGAAGAAGAAGGGAGGGAGGCAGGGGAAGGAGAGCAAGGGAAAGTGGAAGGGAGGGATGGGGGAGGGAGGAGGGAGGGAGGGGGAGGGAGGGAAAGGGAGGAGAGGAGAATGGGACAGAGGCGGGAAGGGAGCAAGGAGAAAAGGAGGAGGAGGAGGGGGAGAGAGAATAGCGCAAGGAAGGGAAGATGGAGCGAAGGAGGGAGGAAGAGGGAAGAAGAGAGAACAGAAGGGATGAAGGAAGGACAGGAACCAGAGAGCTTTCTAGAAGGAACTAAAGCTTGCAGCAGGAGCTTCCATACCTGAGTGGACAGTGGCAAGAAAGCGCTGGTGGAGTTGCACTGGGCAGAGGTGGGAGGGCCTCAGAGAGCAGCCCAGCTCTTCGATCTCACCCCAGCATCCTGGGATGCAGAGCAGGGCTGGAGGCAAGAGAGAGATGTGTGAACATGTCCACACTAGACAGCATAAGTACTCTCCCATCTAGAGAACAGGAAAGTGGCTAGAGGGAGGGCCAAGGGGTAAACATTTTCCAAAACCAATGCAGGAAATAATTTTAAAAGTTAAAAACATTCAGCTGAAACATAGAAACACATACACTGAGAAGTGCAGGCACTGGGGGACTGCACCAGTACTCTGGGGGCGTAGGAGACCAGTGCTAGGAGGGACAGTGCCAGGAAGCTAGGCTTAGTTGGTTTAGGTTAGGAGAGAATCAAGTCCAAGACTACTTCCAGACGTCACTCCTTGGAGAAAAGAAATCAGAGGCAATTGCACCTGCCAAGACAATAAAGAGGAGAGAGGTTTGTTTTAGAGGGTAAAGGGTTATTAAGTACTTCCTGTACTTCAGCATTTCAAGATCATGACACCGTCCCATTTAAGAACCAAGTCCCGTTTCCTGCCTGAGGCTAGCTTACATCCTGGAGAGCAAACTGCTCAGCCAGCAGCATATGCACTCACAGGGGTGCTAAGTGCTAGGGATAAAGCCAAGCTGCGGTCAGCTCCAGCCAGGCTGTCGCACACAGGCTGTGGCGGGGCAGGTGACTAGAGAAGGACCCCTCCCAGGACACAGAATTGAACAGGAGGCAGGGAGGGCGCAGAATCCCTGAGATGAGCTGGAGAGCAGGGCTGTAAGGCCAGAGACCCAGGAAGAAAAAAAAAAAACTGCGGAAAACAGTAGCATACAAAGAGCCCCAGTGGGACGCATGTGGGGAAGGGACAGGGGAGAGGAGAAATGCCCTTGCTGTGACCAGGAAGTGGGGTTTCCTGACCAGAGTCGTGGAGAGTCCACAGCATCTGATTTGCTTCTCTGAGGCATCTTACTGGCTGGCTAATATGGAGTTGACCTTGAAGCTCCAAGGACACAGACTTGCTGGCAAGCTACTGTGGCAAAGGTCACTGTCTAGGAGAAAGGGCTCGGGAGATGGGTAGGAGCTGAGGGGTGCCTAGATCCCATACATACTAAAGTACCTAGATGTAGGCCAGTCAGATAGCTCAGTGGATTAAAGTGCCTGCTTAGGCAGATGCAGCGATTCCATCCCCAGTGTGTCATGCAGGCTCCACCCCTGGGACACACTGAGATGGTGACTGAGACTGGCCATGGTGTGTGTGCCTATAATCCCAGTGCTTGGGAGGCTGAAAGAACCAGAGGATCACTACAAGTCTGATATGTGTAGTAAAACCCTCTACTAAGTACACTAAAAAATAAAGTATGTAGATGTATGATTAGATTCATTTCGCTGTAAGGAGAGTAACAGAGAAATGCTATATTTTTTACCTGAACAGAGAGGTGTGGGAAGAGTAAAGTTTTAGAAGAATGTAAAAAGGGAAGGTAAAAGTTAATATTTGGTTCTATTAAACTTACACTTCCTGATAGACATCCCAGTAGAAGTGTCAGGTAACTGGCTGGACAGCTTCCTCTGAGTTAGGAGAGGACACAGGCTTGAGATGTACATGAGTATGGGGGGATCCTCAGCATGGGAGCGTGGGATCATGGGAGGAGGTCACCTGGACAGAGGGGCAAGACAGAGAAAGAACAGTGTGGCATTGAGACAGGAGGATGACAAAGCTCTGGCTGCACAGTGGAGAGGGCTGGGGATCAGGGGACACTCATGCCTGTGAACTTCAGCACCACGGGAAGTGGTAGGAAGAAGGGATGCCTCACGGCAGGCTGTCCCAGAGGCTTAGATGTGGGGGTCCTTGTACCTCGGAATCTGCTAGCTACCTGAAGAAGAGGTGATGTGTGCATGTGTGCGTGCGTGCGTGCGTGCGTGCGTGTGTGTGTGTGTGTGTGTGTGTGTGTGTGTGTGTGTAAAATTAGAGGGTAAAGAGCTGTGGTGTGCGCGTGGAGGTAAGGGGAACAGGAGATGAACAGGGGCAGGGGCAGCCAACCCCGGAAACTACCTCAGGTCTCTCTGACATAAACTTCATTGTGAGAAATAAATGGAAAAAGAAACTAAGTGTGTCCTACACTTGTACTGGATGCCCTCTTCGAAAGTGGTCGCAGTGGATCACAGTATGTTCTAATCGATAAATTAAAATAACCACTGGACTGTGCTGCTGCTGAGATAATGTTCTTATTTACTTTCATCTTCCCTCAGCCCATTGGCCATAATTAAGATATGTGGTATTTATTTTAATATGTTGTCTGCTTGTTCCCCACCTGCCTAATGGAGAAAGCAGTCCTCCTCCTCTGCCTTGTGCTTTTTTAGCTGTTCACCCAGCAGAGCCCTCAGATGTCCTGCTCTTAGCAGAAATGTTTGCTGGATCAGATGTTTCACTTGGCTAACACAAAGCCCCATTCTGGGTGTGGGGTGAAGTCCCTTTCCCACAGATGCAAACTCGGAGGGTGGAGCGTCTTCTCTGCCTGCTAGCTTTCCTAAATCTCTCCAATAACTTTTAATTTCCTTATCTGGATGCTGAGAACACAGTGGTCATCCCTTTGTACAAAAGAGTAAGGAATCCTCCTGCGCTCACGAAGGCGCTCTTCCCCAGGCTGTGCCAGCAGCTTTCAAATGTGTTCAGACATAGCCAGGCCACTGCACTGGCCGCTGTGTCAGATTAAGCCAAACTCCTGCTTATATAGATGAAGGGATTTATGGGATTTAGAAGAGATTGAAAATGCCCAACAATGTAGCAGGCAAAAATTATTATCTTAGAGCCCTGGGCAAGAAAAGAAAAGAATCTTAATTCTCTTTCTCTTCACTCAAAGAAATCAAAATCATGCAATTTTAAGTGATATGTCTAAAGAAGTGAAGCTCAATATTCATAAAACTTATAAATGAACATGATATACACACTCATGCAGGCACACCATGGTGGGAGAATTTTTAATACCTTTTGATTCCTTTTATTAAAGAGGTAAGCTTCTACACATTTGGAGGCAATAAGATTTGAGATAGGAAGAGAACACTGAGTGTCACATGTGAACCATATCATATGAGTGCCTTATATTGCATGTAGGAAGAAAAGCATAATTCTTAGCTAAGAACTCTTTGTTTTCACTTCAAGTTTATTTCCTTGTAAGGTAGAAGCAGTTTTGACTGCAGTTGATTGAAGGTGGGGAGCTCAAATGCTGACAAGAAATGAAAAATCATAATATTTCCTTTCTGAATGCTTATGAATCTTGAGAGTACAGTAACACAATAGTCAAAGTGAGATGCATTTAGTGGAACACCTGGTCAGCTGAAATGCAAATCTAATTGAACTAATCATTTTGCTTAATGAATTAGCTTTATCAGTTGAACTCCTGGTGTTTCCTTAATAAATTGTCAGAGGTTTTAGAACTTATTTGCCTGCAGATAGACAAGATTTCATAGGTACCTATGAGAACTGGATTTCTTGTGTGTGGTTAGATAAATATAGTCTCGAGCAATCTGATCTGAGTATCATATTATAGCCACAATTATCATTACAGAGCTTTCTGGTTAATTCAGTTGCCTTATGAAACGTTTTGGACAATACCCCTTTCCCACAGAATGGATTGCAAACTCTCTTGGCTGTTAAAGAGTGCGTGCTGTCTCCTCCTACTTAGCCTTCCAAGGCTGGCATTGGCCCCTGTTTCTTTCTTTTTTTTTTTTTTTTTGTCTTTTTTGAGAAAGGGCCTCACTATGCAGTTGAGGCTGACCTTGAGCTCACTTTTGTAGCCCAGGCTGGTCTCGAACTCGCACAGATCCTCCTGCCTCAGCCTCCTGAGTGCTGGGATTACAGGCGTACGCTACCACGCCCAGCTTTTGGCCCCTGTTTCTTATTGCCTTGTCTTCTCACTCTTTTTTATATTTTTACTTTTGATATTCAACTACACATTTTTATTGAATGACTTATTCAGATTCCTGTTACCCGGATGCATCGCACAGTAAGTCAGGAGGGTTTCTCTCCTGTTCATTTTTCATCTCCCCAGTAACTTTCATCTCTCATCTCTAAGCTTCACGAGCACAGTGCTCACCTCTGCCCCCCACCCCGCACATATCAAGAAAGGAAATTCCCACAGACTTTGTTGGAGTGCTCTTGCCATCCTTTTGCCGAGTGTGCACCGCCTTCCCAGACTCCCAGCACGTGCCAGCTAATGTAAGAATGCTGCAGTAAGTGTTTGTGGATGACTCCCTTATAGTCATAATCTTTGTCCTCACAGCACCCCAAAACCTACTCATGTATCTCTTTTCCTGTTCACAGATGTTTATTGTTTGCATTCTCCGATGGGAACAGTTCCAACCTAACTACTTCAGCTCTTGATCCTACCTCTGTCTGATTAAATAAGCTCTTTGAAAACTGAGCTAAGTAAAAGCCCTACCCAATTGTTTCTTGCAGTCTTTCAGTGTATCTGTGCCTTTCTTCCAGCCTTCCTCACCCACAGAGGAGAAGAAACATCTCATTGTGTACTTCCTTTTGTTCTCGTGTTACAGTTCTTCCCAAATTTCCACATAGCCAGATACCTGTTGTACCTTTGCTGTGTGTGTGTATGTGTGTGTGTGTGTGTATGTGTGAGTGTGTGTGTATTCTCCTTCCTGCTAATCTATACTTGGTTTACAGTTCACATTGCAACAATATTTTGCAGTGTTTCTTCTGATAGTGTTTTACAGTTACCACCACATTGCTCTGTACTTGTTTTTTCATGTGAACAAATGTATAGAAATACGAGTTGCCACAGCCGACCTTGCATCACTTGTACCCAGTCCTCCCTTGGGTGCACTCAAGACATGTGCGATCAGAATAGTGCAGGATGCACAGTGTCCTGTGGAACAGACACAGTACCATTAGTGCCTGTCCACACACGCCCCTCATCTCACTTCCTCCTTTCTCCTTGCCATTTTCTGAAGCATTTCTGGAGGTCCTCCTTCACGAGTGTCTTTTGTTGTGTTGTCCTGGCTGCCTTAATGTCCTGAATGAAGTTGGGATACATTTCCTCAGCATTTCACTTCGGGAAGGAAACATGTTGCAGGGCACCAAATCTGGTGAATGAAGCTGATAAGGATGCACTGCGATCTTTGTGTGAGCCTGATGTTCTATTGGATGGCATTCAGCAACAGCAAGTATTTTTCTTTTGCTTTTTTGTTTGTTTGTTAATCATACTGTGTAAAGACACTCATGAAAGATGATAAGATTCAGAACTGCTTCACAAAGTGGCAATAATGAGATAAGTATGTTTGAAACGAGGAAAAATATTTCAAGGAGGACTAATGCCACTGTGTCTTTTCTATAATAATTTCTTCAGCCTTAAACATTCACCATTCTTTTCCATCTTCATTGGTGTGAACTTCTACTGCACTAGGGAAATGATGCTGACATCCAAATTGATGCTTTGTCTTTGTTTCCATCAGTAATCTTTTCATCATTCTCATTTTTTTCCTTTTATCCACCATTATAACGTCACTGGATACTGTTTATTCCTGAAGTGCTGCTTATTGTAATTTTCATCTTTACTTATTTATCTCTTTATTTATTTGGTACAGAATCTTACTGTGCAGCTTGGACTCATAGTGACCCTCCTGTCCCAGCCTCCGCAGCACTCAGATTACAGATGTGCACCACCATGCCCGGTTTCAGTGACTGTCATGGCATGTGTTACGAGGGATCGATCCTGGGTCCTTGCACTTGCCAGGCAGGTGTTTAGATTGCCGAGCTATCTCTCCAGCCCCTCGTTCATTGTATTTTTAAGGCTGTGGGTTTTCCAGTATCTTCTACTGTTTTGACTTATTCCTGTTGGCAGCTCAAGCTGTAACTAGAAGACAGATGGGATCTTTCATCGCTCCATGAAATGTCACCAGTGCTCACCACTGCCAGCAGTAAACTCCTGGCTCCTCACTGTTGTACTGTATCGGATGTTCGCGCGGGTTTTGCAGTTGCTATCTCAGAAGGCTTCCAGCATATCATACAAGCCACGGCTGCCCTTTGTCTAGAATGCTGCCTCACACTTTTCAACTTGAGAAAATCACACTGATTCCAAATATCACCCCACGCTGCTACTTCCTTCCCTCGACTCATGCATGGAGACTTACTCATTGCTTTTGTTGTGCCGACTGGGCATGATTTTCCTATGTTAGAATTTTAAGTAATGGTACATGCCCTACACGGAAAGACTTTAGAAATCTCCTTCTTATTTCACTATTTGATCTGTTAGGCTAAGGTTTATACTGACTAGTCTTTACATAGCAGTGCTTAGTATGCTATAAGTGAAATTGAAGCATTAATCTCTTTTATAAAGTCTTCTATCAAAGTTGTTTATTAAGAAGTGTGTAGTTTTTTTTTTTTTTTGTAGTATTTTTTCTGATCATTATTCTATGAAAGAAATCAATGGGAGAGATTTAACAGAAAATATTTTGTAAAGGTAAAATGGTGAGTTTACACTTAACATGCTAGAGATACTGACTTCTCATAATTACTAAAAGAATTTAAGCTTTAAATGAAAAATGTGGCCTGCCAGATAGCTCAGCGGATTAAAGCAACTGCTCGTACAGATGCAGGGACTGGTATGCCTGTGCCAGCCCTGCCCCCAGGGCCTGCTGAGATGGCGACTGAGACTGAGTGTGGTCGTTCAGGCCTCCTGTAACCCCAGTACTTGGGAGGCTGAAAACAGGAGGATCACTAGGAGTCTGATTTGAGTAGCAAGACCTTGTACTAAATGTACTAAATACATTTTAAAAATTACAGTATACCAGTACCAAGATATTTATTTTACCTTTCAGATCTTTCAAATTCAGATAATAGCTCTTTTTCATATTTTACAGTGTGTCATCACTTACTTTGATCCAGTTTCTCTTGTTGGATTGAAGTAGATGGAGCACAGTTCTCAAGATATAATGTTTTAAAATGAGTCTACGAAATAGAATGTGAACCTTTTTTAAGTTCTCAGTGTGTCCTGAAACACCAATTCCTCGTTGGATATTTCTCTGTCTGTAATTTTCATTCATTTCCTTTACCGAGCCCCAACCTGCTAATGAACATAATTGAGCCCATTATGAGGCAGACTGTACCCTGTTGAACCTTAATCTATGAGAGGACCTTTTATTTGTCAAGGTACATTCTAGAATTCTTCTCATTTGCCAGAGGCCAGGAGCCCATAGAGCATAGTGCAGTTTACCTATGCTACTGAGCTGTGGGAAGAGTTTGGAGCCAGCCTTCCCCACCCATAGCCCAACCCATAATGTTTAGATTCCTGTCTGGAGTTCGTAAATGTACACAGAACATCCCTGTTCTTTTTTAAAAATGCATTTCTTCTTTAACCCTGCCTCCACCTTTTGATTTCCTTCCCCTTTGTGAAAGCTATTTCTCCCTAATTTTTATAATCTTTTATTTTTACTCTGGGTTTGCCATTTATGACAAGCCATGTGACATTTCAGCTGGATGACTAACTGATTGTGTCAAATTGAGTCACTTGGTACATGAGCTGGAACAAAACACCTAAGCGAAGGATCTGTTGCCTACACAATCCAAATAGACCCACTAGGCATTGTGTTCTTCTTGGTTTTAGAGAGAGTGAGACACAGCAACTTAATTTTTACCTTAAAAGGAATATCTGTAAATGGCTCCTACTATTGGACTCCTTAAAATTTTATTGAGGGCAGAATGACCTTGAAATTTAGTTAGATTTATTTCCGATCCTCTGACTTGCAAATGGACCACTGACAAAGCTTCAGTGGTTGCTACATCCTGCTCATTTGGTCCAGTCAGCATATTGTCATCAGTGTAACAGAACAGTATGATACCATATGGGAGAGAAAGGTGATTAAGACCCCTGAAAACTAAACGGTGACACATGGCTGAACAGTTAGTGTAACTGTGAGGTAGGACAATGAAGGGGCAGTGCTGGCCTTGCCAGCTGAAAGCACACTTTCAATAGGTTTCATGGATAGATATGGAGAAGAAGGCATTTGTACCGAGATAGCAGCATACCAAGCACAGGTAGATGTGTTTATCTGCTCAAGCCAGAAAACCACATCTGGTGTAGCAGCTATAACTGCAGATGCCACTTGATCCAGTTTATGGTCATCTACTGTCCTTCTTTAAGACCCACCCATTTGCTGCACAGGCCAAATGGGAGTAGTAAATGGAGATGTGGCGGGCACCTCCATCCCTGCATCTTCAGAAGTCTTTGATTGTGGTGCTGCTCTCTGCAGTCATCTGGAGATGAGACATTGTTTCGGTTTACTCTTTTACTAGGTAAAGTCCACTATGTCATGGCCTCCATTTGCCCTTCCCAATCATAAGAACCCTCACTATGGGTTGGGTTAACGAACCAGTGTGAGGATCCTGCCAAGTGCTAAGTGTATCTATCCCAGTTATAAATTCCGGAACAGGAGAAATGACAACAAGGTGGATTGGAGGACCTACTAGGCCTACTGTGGGTCAAAGCTCTGCTGAAACCCCATTGATCACTTGACGTCCATGCATTTCTACTTTTACTGGAAGGCCACAGTGACATTTTAGTGTCTCTAGAATCAGTGTTACTTCAGAACCAGTGTCCAGTAGTTCCCAAAATGTCTGATCATTTTTTCTTTCCCCTGATGTATAGATAACGTGGTAAAAGATAGATAGATAGATAGATAGATAGAGAAAATAAAAAACAAAGAAAAAGAAAGAAAGAAATGATACCATTGCCTAAAAACATAAAATAAGGGCTAGAAATAGCTTAGCAGTCTAAGCACCTACCTGGCAAACACAAGGACCCAAGTTCGATCCCTGGTACCACATGCTGTGCTGACCCTGGGTGTGGTGGCACATACCTGTAATCACAGCACTGGGGAGGCTGAGACAGAGGGATCACTATGAACCTGAACTGCATAGTGACACCCTGTACCAAATGAATGAATAAATAATTTTTAAAAACAAATAAAATATCCATATGACTGCAATTATTTCCATCTAATCTGTTCACCAGTGTTGATGTCATAAAAAGAATTATTTCATAGTCACCTATTTGTCAGATTATTAGAACTGAGAAACAACTATATGGGTGACCTCCAGCCAAGCCTTCTAACACTTCTAGATTGCAATTTTTTTGATGCTAGAAATTGAATTTAGGACCTCACGCTTGCCAGGCAGGCACTGTACCAGAGTGCTGTATTCCCAACCCTAGATTATAATTTTAGGTGTACACAGATAAAGTTATAAATAGCCTTATATAAAAATATTAGCATTTTAAGTGTAAAAGAACAAATCCACACTGAAAACATTATTAGGGTTTATTGCAAAGATTTAAATCATCAGTACCCTGAATTAAAACATACTAATAATTTGACTAGGCAGAGACAATGACCATTAAAAAGTGGACTATAGCTTGTGCATTTTAAGTATGTAGTTCTCCTAACTTTCTGTCTGCACAAATGTACATATATGTCTTAGATGTACATATAAAAAATTTGAACATTTAATATATGTTAAAATTTATGCTTTATAATCAGAGATTTGATGAAGATGCATTGCCACTTTCATGTTTATATGTCAGATATTTCATATTTATATGTGCACGATATTTTAGCTTTGGAATATAGCACAGTTACATTTTAATATATATTTTCATTTATCTAGACATATATATCCATTCATGTATAGAAACATATATATATATATATTTACATATATGTATGTATGTATGTATGTTTGCTGTTTTAAATATTGTTGCAATGAACATCCATATTGTTATAGAGTTGTTTTATTGGTTAGGATAAATTTTTAAAATTTGGTTGAAGTTGTGCATAGTTTTGAGATTTTAATTCTGATAGACTTGATAACTTCTACAAAATGTTATGTAAAGTTATGTTCCCAGCAATAAGGATGTCACACAGCTTAATCTTTAAAAGAAAAAAAATTTTTATCGTTCTTGCTTTTGTTGACACAGGGTCTCTCTACACAGTTGACACTCATAGTGATCCTCCTGCTTCAGCCTCCCCAGCGCTGGGATTTTGGCTTTGCACCACTATGCCCAGTTTCAGAGCCAGCATGGCATGCAGTATCAGGGATTGAACTTGGGACATTGCATTTGCCAGGCTGGCACTTACACTGTCAAGCTATCTCCCCAGCCCTGCTTAAGCTTTTCTGACTATTCAAGAAGTCTGCTTAACATGAGTGAGAACATGTGTAAGCATGATGCAAAATATTTTAAACCCAAATTTAGTTGTCAAAAATAACAGGTGCAGTACAACAATGGTGTGTTTTACTTTTGTAGCTGCCCCTGTTTCCATTATATTGTTGATAGTAATTCTGTAAAGGGAGGACAGTTAGCACTTTTTTTTCTTTTTTGTTAGATAATCATGAATTCCAAATGCCAATAAAGAGGTCATATTTCTAATGCCTAGTCAGCTGCAGCCCAATTCTCAGGAATTTGTAGAAATAGTTCACTCATTTTAAAAATGTTTCTATGTATTCCACTCAAGTGAGAACTCAGAAATCTGTAAAATACTTTTTTGAGAACTAGATTTTCCTGTAAAAGATACTATGCCACTTTATCAGTAGAACAGCACAGAAGAGCTCATTTGGTTAAACTGATCATTAGTTGAGAGTTGCAAGAATTTTGTGAACTGGTGTTATGAAAACATTTATTAAGCAAGCAAATTCTTGTTTAGTTTTCCTAAGTGTAATATCTATTCATGAAAGCTTCCCTAAAAAGACATAATGTTTATTATGCCTTTAAGAAATCTCTGAAATTTGTTAAATTAATTTAATAAGAATATTTCAAGGTCAGGCAGATCTAATTTTCTTTCACCTCTGGAAAAATGAAGTGAAAACAAATGTAATCAAATCAGGTTCATTGGATTGGCATAGCTATTTCTGATCTAGCATTTGTGGTTTTGAAAGAACAGTCTTGTACTTGTCTTTGTCAAACCGTGCACTGCCTTGTCAGCTAGAGTCACGGTGGACACAGCTCTCAGACTCACCTCCCGTGCACTCCGGGAAACGGGGAGAGGGGGACAAAACAGAAGACATCAAAACAACAAAAATCTCCTTGAAAGGTCTTTCTTTTGCTACCCCTAACAATGTATTTTCTACACTTAAGATTATTTTAAGGTCTGGTCCATTTTCAAAAGTATATTGACTGAGTCATTTTTTTGCATGGAAGAGACTGTTAACACATAGCTGCTATGAGCTATGAATGAGTAAAATGGAAATATAGATTAAACACATGCAGCAACTGTACATTTCTTGCTGTCTCTCAGAATGTATTACCATCCAGAAAAGTCTGTACAGGATATCATGTAAAGTTCACTTTACATATGTTCATATTTTCATACAGGATAACATGTAAAGTTCACTTTACGTATGTTCATATTTTCGAGAAAGTAATGAGGGACGGGCAAGCAGAGGAGAAAGGGAAGGGTCAGGAGAGCAGCTGGTGAGTCACACAGCCAGCTGCTAGCAGAGAAGGAGGTAAGCAGCGTTTGCCCAGCTGCAAACCGAGGACCACCTGCAAAACATTGTGTGATTGTAAAAGTAGGGGTGTCTGCTTCATACTTCCCTGCTCCAGAGTCTTTTTGGAGGGGGGTGGTACTAAGGATGGAACTCAGTACCTTCTGCTTACTAGTATCTCCCCACCCTTTGAGGTTTTGTTTTAAACTTAGATTTGTTTGGAACAAGAAAACTGAGCCTAGGGCTTCAGACGTGCTATGTACTGTTTGTACTACTGAGCCACAGCCATACACAGCCATAACCCTCTATGCTGTATTTTTCATGAGCACCAGGTGCATATCTTTAGATCCACTGAAGTTAGAATCTATTAAAATGAATTATAAACTTAATTGAAAATTCTAACCTTTGGCCCAGTGTTTTAAAACATATTGTATCGGCTAGGAGAATCTATTCACATATCTTGATTTGTCTTCAAGCATTACAGAGTATAAATTCCAAGAACACTAAAAAAAATAAAATTTCACGCAGAACACACTAGAAAACAAAAACTGCAAGGACATTTTTGTTCTATTCTGTTCCCAGCTGTGCAAAGGAATGTCTTTGAAACAGGAGTAGAGGAGTTTTAGGACATCTTCTGCTTAGGATGTTTTCTTTAAACAAAACTTAAATTTGTATAGATAACAAATTAATTAAAATGGGTAGCTCTGGGCTTTGTCTAAACTATAAATTATAAAAATTATTTAGAGTTACAAATACATTTATACATTAATACAAAATGTGTCTGCAGTAGTTTTCCTATAACTCCATTGGTGATGGAAAGTATTTTACCCAGGAAAATATTGTTAATATGGTCTAAATAATACACAAACGTGGGTGCTGTGGCTTAAATCTCTGAAGCTTCTTGTGGCCATACATGGGACCTTTTCAGGGATGGCTGGATCTAGAGCGTGTGATGCTGATGCTGAGGGTGTGTAGTTACATCACGCTGCTAATTGGCTTGCTATTGTTCTGCGTGTGGGTAATGGGAATGGCCATCCTGCACACGTGTGCTGCCCACCCTCAGGGCATGCAGCCTGGATAGCGTGTAAGGGACAAGACACAGGCTGCCCTGGTTGGCCGTCGCCTCCTGCTTTGCTCCTTGACAGCTTTGTGCCTTTTGCCTGCCAGGGACTGTTCCTCCTCTGCAGTGCCTCTCTGTCACACGCACTGCCTTGGAGCCAGCCAATCACGGACAGAAATCTCTAGGAACTGGGAGCCCAGTCTGCCTTTGCACCTTAAGCCTGGGCTTTTGGTTATCTTGTCACAGACATGAAGAAGGTGACCAAGACAGAATTAAAAGTAACCAAGCCAGTGGGCAATTAATCGTTAATAGCGATTTTTAAATGATACATATGTGAATTTTTTAAAGAATTTTATTTATTTTATTTTATTAGTTTTTTCTTGTTTCAGAACTTTTGTATGTTTATTTATTTATTTTTGTGGCCGGCTCAGCCTGCCCCGAGGGCAGGGCTGGTGCAGCATGTGGTGCCGGGGATCGAACCGCTGTCCCTGAAGCCGCCCAAGCTTTCCCAAGCAGGCGCTTTAGACCACTGAGCCATCCTGCCGGGCCCCTATATGTGAATATTTTAAACTTAAGTATATAGTTTAGTTTTCTCTTCTAATAAATATGGTAACCTAAACTAAAACAAGAGGTGAATATGCTGTGCGAAAGGTCCAATGTTTATTTAGCATTTCTTCCATTAAAAAAGATTGTCAACCTTGTTGACAAAATTATTAATAACAAATACCATTTCTGATGGAGCTCTTTTGGACATGTACATTTTAACCTGTATTAACTTATTAGTCTGCTCCTGTCTTCCCTCCAAGGTTTGATACTGAATTGCAATACAAGTATAATATGCAAATCAAGAGAGTTCTTTCCAAAGAACTGAAAACTTAATGTCAGAAAACGCATATTTTAGCATACATTATTTAGTGAAAAGTTCATTTTTACTTTTCTGCAAACTGCGCTAAGCTTTGGAGAAAGATAATTTAGTAAGGCCCTCATTCTACTGCGTCTGAGAGTTTTTAAACGTTTTCATGTTTATAGATGGGTGTTACTATTGGACTCTTCCTGACATGGCTGCTATTGTATTTTCCTACCGCTGCTGTGGGTGCCGCTGTGGTTTTCATTATGGGTAAACATAAAAGGGGACTTACAGAATCGACCGATGATTACAGCCACGTCTTCCTGGTCAGGCTATGTCGGGAAACACTTGATCTCTGTGTGGCAGGAGATACGTTAGAATCCTTAGAAGGGAGGGGAGCAGGTATCTGTAATTAAAAGTAACGCACACACGCTTCTGAAGTGAGCTGCCATCACTGCTAGCTCCACGAGCCTCACGTGGACCCAAGCCGATAATCACCACGGGGCCTTCCCTCTGCGCATGCTCCTCAGTTCTGTTTTTTACTTAAGAGTCAGGGATTCGCTAAATTGGGCGAGGTGGGCTGGGCCTCAACTCTTGATCCTCCTTCCCAGAATGCTTGGATTACAAGTGGGATTTTGTTTATTGTTGCTGATAATTGTGTCAAATAAATGAGTGTTGACAGATACAGTGCATCAGAATGCATGGGCTCTGTTCTAGGTGCTGGGAGAAATGTACAGAGAGACATATTTATATATTCAACTGATACATGCTTGAAAATATGGCTAGATGACTGGATCAGTGGAAACTCTAAAGAAGTTACTCAGGAAGAGATTGTTTTTAATTGTAATAGGTAAATAAATTAATGCTCAATTAGAATTGCTTGTGTACTTTCATGCATGATCAGACTTGAACAACTGCAGCGAGAAAGAGGTGATTGAAGCCTATTCTCGGGTGTATGATGTGTTCTGTAGGAACACCCAGGACATAGGTACGTGAGCTAGAAGATTCCCCAGGCCTCCTGTGACTGCTGAGAGGGTGGGGCCTCATTACAGGGAAGTTTCAAAACAGTGAAGAGACTCAGATGATCCTGTGGGCTGTGGTGGGTAAGAGAAATATTTGCATTATAACATGTCCTTAAAGACAGCCTGATCTATCTTTACTCCAATTTCTGAGTTAATTTGCTTGAAAGAAGGCCTGTTTTATGAATAAGTGTACTTCCGAGAGCTTTAAATTTTTTTATGTGAGATTATTATGTTGTCTGTAGTAGTGGAAGAATTATGTGTTTTAATAAAACTTGGCAGGTAACAGTACAGGCTCATAGTTATTTAGCTACCATACTTGGCTAACTTAACCAATTCCCGTAGCAATGATCTGAAAGTCCATGTCCTGAATGACACATGAATTCCACTGTCATCACACAGAGCCTTTAACCGAGTGCTTATTTGTGAATTTTGCTCTCACCAAACCACTCTCAAAGATCACTGCTAGGAATTCTTCAAAAGTTGAACCTGGGGAATCTAAATAATCACACAGTACAGCACACCACGCTTTACCACGGTGCTAAATCAGAATTAATGTCCGCTAAATATGCTAATAGTCATAGAAACAGACAGCTTTCAAAACAACAGATAGCAGAGCAGAATTACCTGCGCCAAGCATGCAGACCCACGTTAACTCAGAACCCATGGGTATCCATCTGTGAAAAGAGTTCATTTGCTTTGAATAATGGAGTACTTTTTTTCACTGTGGTGAGTCAGAAACTCAGAAGCTAAGCTGCAGTTGTCTTTTCTTAATACTACTCAGACTAAGCCTGTAAATTCTAAACAGAAACTTCATTTACTTTTAAGTCTTAATCCTAGCACTGATATTATTGGTCAGTACGCTAAATGTGTTAAAGTAAACTGCAGTTTTCTGTTATTGATGAAGGCTACTTAGCGTCAGCACATGCTGTGATTAGGTTGAGTTCCATTCTGCGGGAGTTGATTATTACCTAACATACAATGAAATTCTGAATTTAGTTTTTTTTTTTTTTTTTTAAGAAATACTTTTACTGGAAGGATGACGAGAGAGCTCAGTGGACTAAAGCACCTGCTTAGGCAATCTTAGGCAAGTGCAGGGACTGTGGTTCTATCCCCAGCACCACATGCCCACCATCCCCAGCCCTAGGGCACACTGACCTGGCCACAGAGTGGTTATAGTGGCATGTACCTGTAATTCCAGCGCTAGGGAGGCTGAAAACAGGAGGATCACTATGAGTCCAAGGTGGGACCTGTAGCCACTCAATACATTAAAAGAATAAAATTAGTGGGGAACACTCAGTGTTCAAGATACCCACATAGAACTGATTTGAATATCAGAAATAATTGTGTATGTGTACAGATTCATGAGTATAGATGCTATTTTATATGAGTTTATTTTGTACAGAGTATACAGTGTCTACAGGGTCTCACTACACAGATCGGACTCAGCGACTCTCCTGTTGTCAGCCTCCCAGTAGCTGGGATTTCAGGTGTGTGCCACCATGCCCAGTCTCAATCCGTGTCTCAGCACATACCATGGGCAGGGCTGGCAAAGCACCCCGGGGATTGAACCCTGGCCATTGTGCAGGTGCTTTAGTCTACTGAGCTATCTGGCCAGTCATGCTCTATATGAGTTAATGAAAACTTTTCTTGAGTTACAAAACTCACCCAAAGGAATATTTACTGGCTGTAAACCTAATTATGTGTACAACCACACAAAGCTGACACATTAACATTACACAGTCGGCAGTCTTCAATATGTTAATATGTGCATTGCTTATATATTCTTAAAATAATCTAATAATTTGGTTGATATGTTATTGCTATATTTTGACACGTCGTACAATGTAATCATAATGAACATATTTATCATCATCAGATTAGCTTATTTATTCACCAGACTGAAAATTATTTTATATATTGAGGAATGTTAAGCTCTTCAGTTGCAAAATATTATCCTCCCCAGAATCAATAATTTCTAAAGTCTGTGGTCTCTCTAAAAAGACCTAGTATGTCACAATTTTAGAGAGAATATTTTTAAACATACTATCATAGCTAAATATAACTACTTTTTCACATTATGATTCATCTAATAAAGATAAATTTTTAAAATAGGACCCTAAGGACATTAGGGACATAAGTACATTTCTTTTAAAACATTTTCATAAAACCTTGTCTTGAAAAAAAAAATCAGCAATTTAAGCAGATATGTAGAAGGCATCTTACAATATACTTTTACCTCTTTTTAGCTTTCATAGGTCCCAAAGACATCTGAACAAGTGTGCTTCCCTGGAAAGTAATGACATCAATTAAAGATAAAATACACTAGCCACACTGGACAATGACCTTCCGTTTGAAAATGCAACACTTAGCTTATCATATATGAAAGGACCATAATGTTACATGATTGATTTTCAGTTAGTAAATTGTAATTTTTACTTTAAACAATTCAAGCACTTATTAATATACTGATATATATTCAATCTTTAAACAAAAATTAAGAATCTTTTAGTCATTTATTTGGTAGAGAGTCTCACTCTGCAGCTCAGACGTATAGTGATCCTCCTGTTTCCAGCCTCCCCAGCTCTGGGATTACATGTGTGCACCGCCACACCTGGTTTTGGTGACAGGTATGATGCAGGGCTGCATGACATGCGGTCCTGGGGATTGAACCTGGGTCCCTGTTCTTGCTAGACAAGTGCTTAGATCTCTGAGCTATCTCCTCAGCTGTTGAATCTTGAAATAAAACTAGAAGTAGTTTGGAAGAAGTAACCAATGAATATAGGAATAAAAGTGATTATTATTTATTTGCACAAAATGATTAAGCATCTGTACTGAGTTATGACACTGTTAAATGGAGAGTTATTAGAAAAACATAACCAAGAATATTAATACCTAATTATATAAAATTGATTTCTAATTAGCTCTACAGGAGTGCACAAGTGATTCCTGCAGTATTAATGACAGCCAGATGAAAGAGGAATTCTTTTTCTCCCTTGCTATAATTAATTTGGTTTACAATTCTTATGCATGAAATAAAAATATTATTTATCTTCCCCTAAACAGCTGTGGTTCCCACCTCCCTTTTCTGTCCCATGAAGCACTTGGTCATTGTACTTTGTCTTAAAGATATTAGTGAAATCAACAAAGGTTCCAACTAGTGAGAAAACCACAACCAAACACAATTGCGGACTCAGGGATGAGCAGATGCTGATGTTCTTCCACACCCTACCGTGTACTCCGGAGGCCTGAGCTTTGGACTCTGTGGATTCCCACTGCTGTGATCCACCCCAAATCTGCTGAGGCTCACTCTATGTCAGCCCTGTAATTTGATAGCAATCTGCTAGATGCAGTTCTCTCAAATCTTACTGGAGAAATATGTGGAAAACTTTCTAAACCTTAATTTGGGTTAGCCACGTTAAGGCCTTGGGAAGCCAGCTCTCAACTTCAGTGTTGGCAGGACTCCACAGCTCTTACTGTGGCTGTCCACAGTGGCCTTTTCTACCCTCCTTCCCTCCTGTGCTCCTGAAGCTAGGCACCCCTTTTGCACACCTCTGCCCTTAGACGCTAAGAACACCAGCACCATGTTTGACCACTGTTGGTACTTGATAAGCATTTGTGACATAAATGGATAGAAAAAAACATTATCTGGCCTAATAAAACACAGGCATTCAAGGGCCTATTTAATTAGTTCTGAGAATGTTAACAGCAAACAGTTGGTCGTTTATAAAATTCATGACTCTGTACTTCCCATTTTTATTTTAAGACCGTAGTTTTATTCTCGCTGCCTTTTGCCCATATCTGAGAGCTCTTCTAGCTGAAATCTCTGCATAGTATAGAAACCTGTTTAATTCAGCACACTACTGGGATACTATAAAGGTACTTGCCACTTCAGGCATGAAATATGCTAAATATATTTAGTCAAACTCAGTGCCTACAATGCATCTGGAAAAGGGGTTTTCTAATAACCCCTGTGGTGGTTTTCAGGCTTAGTAAAATTGTAATGTATCTGGTCTAGTGCTGAGCACCTATATTAAGTTGCCAATAAAATGCAGCTACAGCTGTCTTTCTTATTGTTTTTCATGGCAAATAAATGTATTTGTACATCAAAGAGAACCAATTAAAAACAGTGGCACGAGGGCCTGCCTTGGAAAGTGCAAGGTCCTGAGTTCGATCCCCAGTTCCAAAAAAAGAAAAAAACGGTGGTGAACTCCACATAGTAGAATTGTGTGGTAGAACTCTGAGGGAAAAATAATCAGTAGTTTATTTTTGCCACTTTTTGCTGTCTACTTGATAATTCCTCTAAAGTAGCTTTGTGCTTTAATGTCATGGTTTGTACCATTTTAGATGAATATAATCTGAACAATAAAAAACACACCTTTCATTGGGGGGGAGAGCACAGGAACAGGTATGACTGGGTTATGATTTTTGTCTTTAAACTGCAAAAATTTCAGGGTTCAGTGTCATTCTGCTGCTGAAACACCAGATCCTTCTCATTCTGCTGTGTGACCTGGAGGCCACAACCCACTGGCTCTTAGGGTAGAAGGAAGCCCATTGCAGGCATGCTGATTATGTTCATCTCCTTCTGCATACTCCATGCAGTGCTGTAAATGGGAAGGAGCCTTGCAGCTCTCACAGAATTCCCATCATGCACTTCCGTGAGGAGGCTGGAAGAACCCGCACAGCAAGTGCCTGCTGTGTGTGTGGCCTGGAGCACAACCTCAGAGCGGCTTCCATTCCAGTCCTTCTCCTTGTTCTGACTGCTGTGATATTGTGATGTGTGCTGGAGCTGCTGAAGAAGTGGTTTGGGAGAAAGAGGAAGGTGGGGAATTTTGATTAAGAGTCAGTGGTTTGTCTTCTATGAAATCTTTATGATAAAGAAGAAAAGGCTTTTTCCTGGTACTATGTAATCCTGGGCCCTCTAAGTTTTTCTGAAACTCTCTTCTCTTACATAAAATATGGGTTCAATTATTTATCACTTGCAGCTCTATTACTTGAAAATGACCCAAAGTCCCAAAGAGATGTTATTATATTTTGCCGTTGCAAAATTTTGCAATACTGAAAATTCAAGGGCAAAAAGCCTCTGGAGTCTCTATTTAGTCTTTCAGATGTCTCTCTTCCAAGGCCTTAAAGAAAAATAACTCTCTGAGGAAAGCTAAGTTTAAAGAAGTCTACAGTAGCTCTACAAAGGATTGATAAGAATGTATTTTACTATGCAAAACACTGGAAGTGCAGGGAACAGTACACGTGCCAGACGCTCTTGCTATTGAAATTGGACAACTGTCCTCTGTTGCAGCAGTGTCATTCCATATGACGAGTGTCCTTTATGAAGAAGATCATCCGTTCTTCAAGATAAGAGACACATGCATCATTTTTCTCAGCTTTGTACTTGAGAGCCATGGCACACTCCTGTGTCTGCTCCTACCTGTCCGCTTCCTACCAGTTAGAGGTGTTCTCCTTCACTCCCCCCTTCCCTGAGTTATCCGCTTCCACCCGTGTCCCACAAGAGCTTGTCCCTGGTACTGCAGTGGCCATCCAACTGCCCGACCATTTCTCAGCTGTCTCCTTCTCCGTCTTGCAGGATTTCACCCTTTCTGTCCACATCCACTGTCCTCTGCTACGTTCTCCTTCCCTTCTTCACCTTCTGTGTTCCCTTGCCTTCTGTCCCTTTGGGAATGTCCTCAAATACCTGCCATGGAGAAGACTGTTTTTCAGTGTGGTCCTTCACTTTCTTTCTGTTGTTGTTTCTTATTTATTTTCAAAAGAATCAAAAATAATAGATAAGACATTAGAAATGCTACACAATTTAAAACATAAGATGATAGGTATGCAACAGTGGTTGTTATAGTGCACGTTGCTGTCTTCACTGTAGTTGTTCAGATTACAGATGTAAGGTTATAAAATTGCTCAAAGTAAAAATTTACCCGAGGCCCATTGTGCAGGCTGTGCCCCCAGGGCTCACTGAGATGGCGATTGAGACTGGGCATGGTGGCACGCATCTGTAATCTCAGCACTTGGGAGGCTGTAAACAGGAGGACCACTAGGAGTCCGGTCTACCTAGTGAGACTCTGTAGATCCTGTAGACCTTGTCCTAAATGAAAAAAAAAAAAAAAAAAAGTAATATTTTGAAGCATGAATTGCTACTTGGAAAAAAACATAATAGATAAATAGATAAGTAGTGCAGTCATCATAGGTATTCTGTGCATAGACATACATGATTTTCCCCCTTCTCCTTTTTCCTGTGTTTTCCCCTTTCCTTCATCCAAATTTAGCTTTTTTTTTTAAAGGGTTCTTACACTAGCAAGACAATATGACATTTGTACATGCAGGTCTGATTTTTTTCACTTATGAGCATAGCTTTTAGTTGCATCCATTTACCTATAAAAGCCTGCAGTTTATCTTTCTTTATAGCCGAGTAGGGCCAGGGAGATAGCTCAGCAGCGTAAGCGCTTGCCCAGCAAGCACAAGATTCTAGTATATAGCATCTTTTATCCATTCCTAAGTTGACGAGCATTTGGGTTGTTTCCAGGATTTAGCAGCTGGTTGCACATTGGTTCTTCTTCCGCTCTGAATTCGCCCTCCTTTTCTGCCAAGTAAACGTTAAATCCTGACATCAGCTGTATTGTTTTCCTTCAGAGTAGTTTTCGTTGCCTTCTGCATCGATGTGGTTTCCGGTTTCCAAAGGCTCCAGTCTACCTGCTCCAGTCCCCAACTTCCTGTGCCCTGTACTGTTCAGGGACTTCTACTCCAGGTGTCATTTTTCTTCCTCTGTCCTGTTTTCTCTTTCTCAAACTTCCTTTCCTTCCCATTAATGTAAATAACTAAATTAGTTTCTTATTAATTTTTATGTATCATCTTTCCTACCTGCCTGTCTTTTTACTCTCTATTGTTTATCCATCTGTCTTTTTTATTTACTGTTTACCCATTTTTTTTTTCTTTTTTGTCTTTTTGAGACAGGGTCTCACTATGCAGTTCAGGCTGGCCTTGAGCTCATTTTTGTAGCCCAGGCTGGTCTCGATCTCGCACCAATCCCCCTGCCTCAGCTTCCCGAGTGCTGGGATTACAGGCGTGCGCCACCACGCCCAGCTGTTTACCCATTTATTTAACACAGATTTTCCCCATTTTCTTTTATGTAGCCAGCAAGGTGATGGACAGAGAAAGTAAAACAATGCGTCTATTCTGGGTCTCCTCTTGAGCTCTGGATGAAGGGACAGCAAACGCTGGTGCAGTCTCATTCCTGGACTCACCACTGTGAAATACAAAGGGCGCATGGAGCTAGCGTGTGATTCCCAACTCTCTCCCAGGGCTTCCTTCTGCCTGGGTCTCCCTTCCCTTCCTCAGCCAGGCTGAAAATCTTGGGCCCTAATAATAAAGAGACCCTCTGCTTTGAAGGTAGCCATGTGCAACAAAGCTACCATTGTTAATTTCCTATCATGTTATTTTGAAATTCTGTATCATTTTTAATGTTTTTTGAATTTTATTCTCTTTAAAAGGAAAAAGAAAAAAAAAGAAAAAAAAAAAAAAGGAACCTCTTAAAGATGGGTATTTTTTTTTTTTTTTTTTTTTTTTTTTTTTTTTTTTTTTTTTTTTTTTTTTTTTTTTTTTTTTTGCCAGTGTAAGAAGTTGTTATATTACAAGATACCCAGAGCAGACTGCAGTGGCTACTCTAATCCTAGTTATGAAAGATGGACCCTCCCAATTCTTTCTTTTTTGGAGCTTCATTTTCTGGCACATATGTTATCCTGCTACAGTATATTGTGTATTTATTTGTGTACTTATTTTTATCTTCTTTTGAGTCTCCAACACCTAAAAATCTACCTTTTATTTATTTTTCTGTCCTCACAGTATTTACTTTTTCTAGTGCTTAGTGTATTATAGTGTCATTCTGTTTTCACTTTAATCAGCAATATCCATTCATACCTACCTTAGTTAATAGGCTTATTACTTATATACTAATATTAGTCAACTTCTTTTTTTCCCCCCCAAGATTAATAGTGGTTTCTCTTTGCTATTCAATGATGCATTTTGTTATGGCAGCTATTTATTTATTTATTACTGGAAGCAAATTTGACTTTTAAGTGAAATATGGTCCCCCTCTTAAATGTTTAAGTCTTCAGAACAGAGAATGGACTTACAGACTAAAGAGCTTAGAAAAGGATTGTGGTTTTAGTAAACTGAGCTCACAGCAAAGCTACTCAGATTTTCTGCCATTGAGATTAAGCACTTGAGAAAAATGACTTGAAGGAGTGAGAATTTATTTTAGCTGTCCCTTTTGCTTGTTTTAAGGCTATGGTGAGGCAGAGAAAATCAGCTCACATGGCAGCAGCCAGGAGGCAGAGGGAGAGGAAGAGCTATGAACGTGCCCTGAAAAGCGTGCTGCCACCTGCTCAGGCCCACAGGGCACGCTGTCTCTGTGCTCAGAGCCGGCTTCACCCACAGAGGCAGCGGAGGCCCTCACAACTCACAACGTGATCACCTTCAGTTCTTGGTCATGCCTGCAATCCAAGCACTCAGAAGTCTGAGTCAGGAATAGTGTTGCAAGTTCGAGCCCAGCCACCCTGGCCTGCAAAAAGAACTAAGGCCAGCCAACCTGTCTTAAAAAGACCCAAACAAAACCCTCCAGTTCTGAACATTGTAGACTTTGGGTGGACATCTTGGGTTTGAACTATAGGAGCTGCATTATTTTGTGTAATCTTATGCTACCCTAGCAAAATTATTTATGAAGTTTTTACATGGCTTAATGAAGAAATGGAATCATTTGGCTCTCTGATTAGATGGCATATTTTTAAAAGCTGCATATAAAAATAATTTGAAATGTTCAGTGAATTTAATGTCTCTAACTCTGTTCTTAAGACAAGCACTAACCCATTTAATATTCATAAACAGCCAGGGAAGTAGGTGCTATTGTTACATGTTGATGAAATGCCTGAGGTGCTAGAACTTCCATGAATTGCACTGTCACGCAGCTAGGAGGCAGAAATGACCATGGTTGTCTTACTTACTCTTCCCTTATTGGTGGCACAAATACCCTACACACAAGTTTAGGGAAGGAAAGGTTTATTTAGCTCACAGTTGCTGAAGGTTTCATAACACTGCCCTGCTCTCTGGAGTCTGAAGGAGAGATTGGCATGCTGCCTTGTCCAGAATGATCTCCATACCTCAAAGAAAGGCCACCAGGGGTGTGTGTGTGTGTGTGTGTGTGTGTGTGTGTGTGTGGGCTCATACTGTCAGTTTAATGGGTTTGCACCACTCTGGCCCCACCCCTCAGGCCCCACCTTGGTCTTCTGGTCCCACCCCTCAAGCCTGGAGCTTGACAGCTCCATAATCTACATGAGGTTTTTGGGGGTCAGTTAGGTACAAACCATAACAATGACTCAATCTGGTACACAGAATCCAGAGTGCGTGGTTTTGAGTATGTGGCTTTTTGCCCTCTGATACATTTGCATATTATGTCTGTCCTCCACATAACTGTTGAATGCATTTAGAAAATTAAGAGAGATTAGAGAATAATTTCGAGAATGTTCATTAAAGCATTAGACAGTTTAGAATGCAACATTTTGTGTGGCCAGTCCTACCACACTGGAAGTGTTGAATAAAAAATAATTAGGGAGGGTTGGTTATGGTGGTAAATACTTACCTGTGATCCTAGCACTCCTCCCAGAGAACAGAGAATCATTCCTTTTTGCTTAATTCTACCTTTCCTCATATTTATTCCATTTGAAGTGCCTACTTAATATATTTGTGATGCTCTATCATAAGAGTAGTTTAAAAGCTTTCTTCAAGTAGAGTGAGTGTGCCTTTGGAATGCCAATACTTCTATTGCTCAGTAATTTTTCTTATTGAAATTCAAAAGCTACCTCTGCAGGTGCATCCCATGTGTATTTGAAACTCCTGGTCTCAGACCAAAGGAATAGCTGATCATGCAGATCACTTTTTTTTTTTTTTCTTTTGTGGAGTTTCTGTTTTAGATCTTTGGACTATAGCTTTAGAAACTTGATAGTGTCCTTGAAAAATAGAAATTGTCATCTAAGCATTTTATGAATCGCTTTATTTAGGCTATAGTCTAAATGACTCTGTGGTCATTAAAGTTAGTGACAATTTGCAAAGCCTGTGCTGCCACTAATCTTTGGAAACATCTTTTCCCTTGACATCCTACAAGAAAACTCTATTAGCTTACAGGCACAGAATATGTCATTGCACTTCTGGAAGTGTGAAGCTAAATAAGCATGAAGTGCAGAGCTTGAGGCATGAAGTTGATTGATACTGTCACATAACTCACCGAGACCAGAAAAGGTCCACGTGTGTAAGTGGGGAAGGTGTGTGTTGTCGCCATAGAACGTTGCACAGCCCCCAACAAGTGATGCTTACAGAAGCTACAGTAAGGGTCACTGGAAGATTTAGCACAGAAGATGGTACGGCGAAATGGGTACGATTCTAAAATTTGTGCCTAAGAAAAAGTGGAATGATGCAACCATGGATAGATTCTATACATTTTTATACTTTGGAATTTTTTTTATTTTGAAAGATAACATGTTTTTGTATAATACTGAACCCCAGGCCTTTACAATATTCCCAGCTCTTTTTAATTTTTTTTTTAATTTTGAGGTAGGGTCTGGTTAAGTTGTCTCTGGTGGGCTCAAATTTATATTTCTCCTGCCTCAGCTTCACAGACTGCTGAATTTACAGGTGTGTGTATGTGTGTGTGTGCGCGCACGCGTGCATATATGTGTTACCATGTCCATCTGAAAAGAAAGCTGTTGAGATCTTAAAAGTTGAATTTAATGCATTTAATTTTTTTAAATTCAAAATATTTATTTATTTATTTTAAATTTAACTATGGTTATATTACATATTTTAATCATCGGATCAGTTCAAATTAATAGATATAGTTATATAAGATTGATCAAACAATTAAACATCAACACTTTCAATAAACATTACCTTTTTTTTTTAATAGTTGACACACTGCATATTGTCCTCCCAATAGTTATACAGAGCACAGGGTGTGGGCATGACACACCTTCCAATTGATATTGGTAAGGAAAGAAAATTTAGAGTACTTATATTAAGGAGATTATATGATATTTACACATGTAGGTCTGGTTTATTTCACTATGAGTATATGCTGAATATACATCCATTTATATATGAAGTCTTCCAGCTTATCATTCTTTATAGCTGAGTAATATTCCATTGTATAAAAATACCACATTTTCTTCAACCATTCTTCAAATGATGGGCATTTTGATTGTTTCCAAGATTTGGCTATTACAAATTGGACTGCTATAAACATAGGTGCACAGATATCGCTATGGTATGGTGTTTTCAGTTCTTCTGGGAAAATGCCCAGTAGGGGGATAGCTGGATTGAACGGAACTTCCAATTCTAGTTTTGTAAGGATCCTCCACACTGCTTTCCATAATGGTTGCACCAATCTGCATTCCCACCAGCAGTGGAGAAGGGTTCCTCTTTCCCCACAGCCTCTCCAGTGTTGTTTTTTTTTTTTTTTTTTTTTTTTTCTTTTTTCGATATTGGGGATTGAACTCAGGACCCTGCGCTTCCCAGGCAAGTGCTTATCCTAATGAGCTATCTCCCAGCCCCTAGTATTGTAACAGATTTAAAATTGATATAGTATGTTCTCACATTTTATTTTATTTTTAGTAGCTAACATGCTGTCATCTATCTACTCCATACATAGATAGGTAAATGGCTAGATAGGAACGTAATACATTTATTTTTATTTATTTATTTTATCTTTTTTGTCTTTTTGAGACAGGGTCTCGCTATGCAGTTGAGGCTGGCCTTGAGCTCACTTTTGTAGCCCAGGCTGGTCTGGAACTTGCACCAGTCCTCCTGCCTCAGCCTCCTGAGTGCTGGGATTACAAGCGTGAGCCACCACGCCCGGCTCAGAATGTAATACATTTAAACCATGCAGTTAGTCACTAAACAGGTATTGTGTTCTTTTATTGATGTTTTCAGACCTGATCTTTTTTTTTTTTTTTTCAGACCTTTTTTTTTTTTTTTTTTTTTTTTTTTTTTTTTTTTTTTTTTTTTTTTTTTTTTTTTTTTTTTTTTTTTTTTTTTTTTTTTTTTTTTTTTTTTTTTTTTTTTTTTTTTTTTTTTTTTTTTTTATTTATTTTTTTTTTTTATCATGGATGTTGTTTCCAGTTAACCATGAGAAGCTTTCACTTGAAACTGTTCCTATTTGGTGAATAATCAAAATAATAATTAATGGCTGGAATGTTGCAGCACAATTAATGTTCCATTTTCTTTCTTCCATTTAAACTTCCTATACTTAAGATTCAAAATATGTTTATAATGGAGGAAGAAGTCATGTTTCCAAGTAGAACGTGAAGTCGGTTGCTTTATTAAAGTAAATAATCACTGTGTATAGTGACACACTTGGGACATCCCAAAACTCCAGGAGGATGAGGAAGAAGGATCAAACTTCAAGTCCATCCGAAGCAAAGAAAACCCTGTCTCAAAGTTTAAAAATGAATTAAAAGTGAAATAACAAATGAAATACCGATATAGCATTTTTTCTTTGTTATCTGCAATGTAATATATTTTTTCATTGCTCCCGTGTGCTAAAGTTTTGGGTGCTTTGTGTCTAGCTGTGACATTCTTCACCATCTTATTCTTGTGTTTCCTTTTATCTTCATGGTCCTTCCTGAATCAAAGCTTCTTGGACTTTACTGATGGTGGGAACATTTTCGTTTACTATACCTCACCTTGAGTGGTACCTATTTTCTCATTCTTAGATCAGACTGAGGTAGAACTTGTGCCATTCCTCAGGCCTCCCAACCTGTCTTTGTACTTTGTCTTTCTGCCTCTGGGGAGGATCTCTGAGTAATTTCAGCTGCTTGTTCTTCAAGGAACTGCACTTCATGCCAGAAATAACCTCATGTTCCCTCTTGCAAATTGTCTTTAGCTTCAATCACTGTGTTTTTCTTTCTATAAATTCTTTATAAATCATGCTTACAAATTATAATTTACATGATGGCCTGATATTCAGTTCAGTGGCCCATTGCCTACCTAGCACATGGAAGGTCCTGAGTTCTATTCCTAGTACCAAAACTAAAAACCCAACCAAATTATATTTTACATGAACACATAGTGTGCCAAGATTTATTTATGTAAAATAAGTTAAAGTGATTTATAGTGTACAAGTCATTGATTATATATGCATACATTTAAAATCATTTAACCAACCCCATAGTTGTCATGGAAAATATATCAGTCTCCTTTTCCCTTAACCTATCTCATCTTTTTATTTTATTTTATTTTATTTATTTTATTTTATTTATTTTTTTTTTTTTTTGTCTTTTTGAGACAGGGT
Organism: Myocastor coypus; assembly: GCA_004027025.1. Lineage (NCBI taxonomy): Eukaryota > Metazoa > Chordata > Mammalia > Rodentia > Myocastoridae > Myocastor > Myocastor coypus. Next base: position 28,480 of record PVJA010003155.1, read on the forward strand.
CTCACTATGCAGTTCAGGCTGGCCTTGAGCTCACTTTTGTAGCCCAGGCTGGTCTCGAACTCACAGCGATCCTCCTGCCTCAGCCTCCCAAGTGCTAGGATTACAGGCGTGCGCCACCACGCCCAGCTTATCTCTTCTTTTTAGATAGTGAAGATTACATATTTTCTTTTGCTATTTTATGTAATTAGTACTTTACAGATAGTTCCTTCGTAATGTCTATCAATAAATCTATAATCCAAACATGCTGCAGTCTAATTGTATTCCAGATTTGTTTCTTTCCCTGAGTTATGTTCCTGGTGACTTATCTCCTCATACATGTTATAAAGATTAACTGGGTGCGTATTGTTACAAGTGTTCCTCTGTGATAATTCTGCCTCCTTAGTTGTGCTGCTGTAAAGGGAGAGATTGGCACTTGTTTTTGCTAGATGTCTCACAGGTGTCCAAGGTCATGCTGAAGATGTTTATTTGCAATGTTTCACATGTAAAACAGTTTCAGAATGCAGACAAGCATGCATAGGTTTGGCAAAGCAATGATACTCGGTAACTTTTAAGGACTGACAAGCATTTTGCAAACTCAGAGTCTCATTTTATAGTATATTCTGTGACTTTGTAATGTTGTGATAAAGCGTGTACTGTAGATGCTTCTTGGTGTTTTACTTGGCTCACATGGTGGCAGATAGGTTAACATTATTGCCTTGATTTTGCCCTGCTATGCTGTCTAGGAAACATGGGAGTTAACACACTGTAATCTCAACAAGCCATAAGTAATTTTGCATTAGAAGATCTAGTACTTCTTTCAAAAAGAACAAAATGTATTCATAGAGAAAATATTATTGAGTCATTCAAACATATGCTTGTATTTAAAATCCTTTAGTATTGACACTTCAGTTATATGGAACACCATGCTGCCTCTGATGTTTATATCTTCTTACCAAACAGTAAGTGCTCACCGGACCATAACAACATATTCACTGGAGCATGTTAGTTGAGGTTGGTCAGGGTTGTGAGATAGAAGGCTGGAAGTCAAGATTTAAACAAAATAAATTTGCACCCGTTAGTCTGTGTAGATTCACATCCATACATACATACGGAAGCAAGACTCAAGCAGTATGACTGACTAATACTTTGTTAATGTTAAAAGTCAGGAGAATTTCTACTCTAAGTAAAACCTAGGGGAATAGGCTGTTGCATCAAAAAGGATCAAATAAGATGGATGTGCTGATCTTTGTTGGGGCAGCAAAGTGACTGACAGCAGAGTTGCAGAGAACTGAGGTTGCTGATCCGTAACTGATGGGCAGAGGCGATAGCGTTTTTCTGTGTGTGCCTGCATCACAGCTGAAGCTTATGAGAGAGAAATACACATCTAAAATATCCAGATGCAAAGAAAGAGGTTTATTTTCTTTACTCTGTAATTAGAAAAAATTCCAAGAGTAATTATTCAGAAATAAAGCCAAAATCATCCTTTTGGATGTTGTCCTGGGAACACCCAAGTTTTATTAGCGCCTTTTTTGTTATAACTATGATTAGGTCCTGGCTGCAGTGCCAGTGCAAAATGAGGTCCTCACAGCTTTGCATCCACAAATATTAATTGCACAAATTAATGATATTAGGAGTGACATTTCCATGCATGCATACAGTACACACAAATCATGTACATTTGTACCACTACCAGCACCCTTTCCAGTCCTGAATAATCCTTGTTCTACTTTCAAGTTGACTGTTTTTTTTTTCTGTTTTTAGTTTCCACATGTGAGAGAGAACAAATTATACCTGCTTATATCTAGCTTATTTTGCCTAACCAGGTATCTTGTAGTCCTATTGAAAGATTTTATCCCTTAATTTATAAGAAAAAAGAAAATTAAGCTCAGCGGACTAAAGCACCTGCTCAGGCAGAGTAGAGTGGCCAGGGTTTGATCCCTGGCATGCTGGGCTGGCCCAGCCCCCAGGCATGGCCATTGAGACTGGGGGTGGTGGCACACATCTCTAATCCTAGCACGGAGAGGCTGAAAACTCTGCTGCTACACAGTCAAGAGAATAAAAGCGGGGCAATAAGTCCCTGAGATCTTCAGTGGAACATTAATGGGAAGACAGAAGGAAATTTTGGTATTCTCCTATTTAAAGAAATGTACTTAGTGCTCGGAGAGAATTTATCGGGTTTCATAGACTTTGGAGACCTGCATAGTACAGTGGGTCATGTGCTGTCCTTGATGTTTGAATTGTGTTAAATCAAAATGAAGAGCGTCAGCATTCCAAACTCATCATGAGTAGGGACTTCTTTTTGGCAAAGACATGAATGAGTTATAAATAGGACAACGGGGGAGCTGGGGAGATGGCTCCGAGGCACAAGTGCCTGCTGGGCAAGTGCAAGGTGGTGAGTTTGAACCCGGTCCCACAAAAATAAATAAATAAATAAATAAATAAAAATTAAAAATAAATTAAATAAATAAATAGGACAACGTTGGGGAGATAGCTTAGTAGTATAAACACTTGTCTGGCAAGTGCAGGGTGCTGAGTTCAATCCCTGGTTAAAAAAAATAGACAGTATTTATATTTAATATGCTTGAAGACAATTATTTGTACCTGAGTGAATATAAAGTAGGAATTCTTATTGTAGATGCATTCAGTCATTTTAACTATGTACTGCTTTTGTGGGTTCTCCTTTTAATTAAAATGTAATTGAGAGTTCACTTAGGAGTCAAATTATTCAGGCTAGCTGGGGTTAATTTTTCAACATTCATATTTAAATGACTGCCATTTACTAAAAGTTCCATTTTTCACTGTGATTAAAATAGAAACTAATGTTCTGAATGAGATTTACTATTATTAGGAGATGAAGTAAAGTGATCTCATAAGAGATGGACTATAATGTTTATATATTTCAAGTAAATAGCTACACCTATTGTTCAGAAAATTAGACTTTGCAAAAGTATCAGTGGTTGGAATCATACTTTAGGGAGGCAGTAAATAGTTAAGCTAGCACTGTCAAGGCAGAGACAATAAATACTATCTAAAATTTCATTTTCAGGAAGAGATGTTTATTTTAAGAAAGTCTTGATTTCTTATGAGTCACAAGTACTTCTATAATCAGAGTCGGTTAAGGATCTCGACTAGCAAGTATTATTTTTGACATTTTCAGATCTATGTTGGTTTCCAAACTGGAAATACCTTGCACTTTAATATCACAAGGATAGTAAAATGCTAGATAAGGAGGGCAAAGAAGAAAATTTCGAAGTAAATAAAGATCCATATTCACGTTTGGAATATATCCTATAACCAACTTTTTCTAAAACCCAGATCTCTCAATTCCAGCGCTGTCCTAGTCTGAAAGTATTATATACAACTTGATTTTTTTTCTGCTTCTGTTTCCATGTTACTTGCTTTAGAAGAGTAAGCAATAATGCTTTTAAGAGAAAATTAAAAGTTAATTCCATAGAGTTTTAGGAAAACCAGTAGTGAGGAAGTCATAAGAGACAGAAAGAGAAACAGGACAGTGGGAAACTTAAGAGATCAAAGACAAATTAGTTCTAAGAGGGAAGTAGCCCAAAGGGTCAGTCCTTCCAGGAAGTCAGATGAAGTGAAAAGTAAGGTGGACATCAGACATGAGGGAATATATTGTTATCCTGAGTTATAGCTCAGCTTCTGATGGCATTTCTGTCCATCTGTGATTAGTGGGCTAAGTCCTCTTTCAGATCAGAATGAGATTTTTTTCTCTTCCATTACATATAACTTTTTGCTGAAATTATAGTGACCTTGGAATGGGCATCTAGATTCACCCACAGTGCTATAATAGGGATTGCATGGATTAATGTAAAGTTAATAGCCACATTTTTCTTCAACATTTGGTATTATGGACTATAAATCAGACTCTTTGACACACACATACATATCTATTAAAATATATTTTTTAAATTGGATTTTGTCTCCCAAGTATACAGAATTTGGTAAGCTTGAGAAAACTTAATAAAAAGAACACTTAATAGTGATAAGCATATTTGTATTTAAAAAACAGAAGTTATTTTAAAATAATATTGTCACACTTAAATTCAGCTCTATTGGGCCAGCCAGATAGCTCAGCGGACTAAAGTGCCTGCTTAGGCAGGCACAGGGACTGGGATTTGATCCCAGGCATGCCATGCCATGCGGGCCTCACCCCTAGGGTGTGCTGAGAAGGCAGCTGAGACTGGGCATGGTGGTGGGCACCTGTAATCCCAGCATTTGGGAAGCTGAAAGTAGGAGGATCACTACAAGTGCAATCTGTGTGGTGAGCCCCTGTAGACCCTGTATTAAATAGAAAATAAATACAGCTCTTTTATTGAGATAACTTGTTTACATGAATGAAATGCATTACTGATAATGTCTATGTATGTAAAGGGCTTTATCCATATAGTCTTAGTTAAGACACTGCCATTTTTTCTACTTGCTTTATAATTACTTGACTAGTCAATTTATTTCAACTGCATTCTTAATTTTACTGGTAATATAATGTATAACTGGTATATCCCTGAATTTACCACTTGAGTTGCTTTTACTGCTAAAGTCCTGTTAGAGGTAAGAAGAAATATTTTCTCTGAAGCCATTAATCAGTAAAGATATATAGATATGGATATCTGAAGCTATATATATATATATATATATATAGAGAGAGAGAGAGAGAGAGAGAGAGAGAGACAGACAGAGAGAGAGACAGAGAGCACATAAATTACATCATATATTAAGTTCTATTTTGCTACTGCTTCAATGACTGCTCATATTTTAATGCTTTCAGTTTATCTTATTAAATCTAATTTTTCTCATTAGATCATGAAATTGGGTAGAGGACGTTACTAATAAGATCAGCTAAGGGTGTGATTTTTGCATAGGACATTTAGCTATCTTTCTCATGGCCACAAATTCACTCTTAACCTGGGCCATATTCATTAAAAACAAAGCAGGTGAATGGATAATGGATAGAAGTGGAAAAATCAGTAAGAGTCACTTCATTTATATCTCTGAAAAATAGGCTCCAAGAGCATTCTTCTGTCTGGGTGAGTAGCTTGTTTGTTCCTGAGGAACAGCACACAGTTTTCTGCTCCCAAGAATTTGGATCTGCTTCTCCTCTTGGATCATTAGTCTGTGCCCACAGCATAGCCCCGTGTGCTAACAGCAGCCAGTGCGCAGAAATATGGCTGGTTAACAGGATCTGTTTGTTTGTTTATTTATGACTGTTAGGGAACAGTCTACTGGGTGTTCAGAGTCTCACTATGAGACTTCACCTGTAGTGATCCACCTGTTTACAGCCCCCCAAGAGCTGGAATTACAGCTGTGCTCCACCACTCCCGGTCTCAGTTGCCATCTCAGTGCACCTTGGGGGCAAGCCAAACCCTGCACCTGCTTGCAGGCCCTTTAATCTGGTGAGCTAATTGGCCAGCCCAACAGGAGGACTTTTTAAAGAAACTTCTATCTCAGTGGTTTATGCTTTTCAACCAAAACAGCCATCTCGATCTGTATAGAGAGCAGTCTATGTATGTAATTGGAAACCCCAAGGTAACCTAATGTGTCAGTGCCATGTATGTAACTTTTCACATGAGACTATTTCAATATTATTTTGTAAGTGAAATGTGTTAATAAGCTACAATGTGATATTTTTCATGCAGAGAATGTTTTAATATAGTATATATAAATGAAACATTTTAATGAGTATAGTAGAACAGGGTTTTAAAATATTATAGTTGTGTGTAATCTCCTTGCTACTTTTTTATTTTATTTTATTTTGGTACTGGGAATTTAATTCAGGACCTTGAGTCTGACAAATAGGCTCTGTGCCACTGATGTCTATATCTGACCTTTATAAAACCCTTTTAATATCAAAGGAATGCAGTAAGTTACAACATTTAGTTTGTCACTTTGGTCAATCCTAAAAGTTAAAACTGTACTCACTGAACTTAAACATCATTGCATCATTAATAAAGAACTAATTTTATTATTTTCAGTAGGTAAATGTTCTTATAGTCTTCATTATCTTTCCATTTTACTGAGATAGTATATTGATTAGCTAAATATAATTTTTCTTACTAAGACAATAAACATTAATGTCCTTCAATTAATTTGAACTAGAAAATAAAGTATTTTCTAGTAATTGCTGAAAAAATTACCTCGTTGCTTACAAATGATTCAACCCTAGTATTGCCAGTAAAAAGAAACATTTGGTCATTACGTCAAAAAGAAGGAAACTTTTTTTTTTTTCTGGAAACATTAAAGATAAATAAGTTATACATACATATTTGATATTAGAAAAAATGCAGAGAAAACTCTTCATTTTTAGGAGTGTTGAACTCTACGTGTGAAGGGCGATTTTTTTTTTTTTTTCGTTTTTCTCCTCGATCTCCCAACCAATAGCAGCACTTACTTATGCAGGCAGTATCTAAGAATCACTAAATGAACATGAAATGCATGTGATAATGCGAAAAGCAACCTCTACCTTTACGTCAAGAGAATTATTCCATGAAGTGAAAAATTACATGTAAACTTCCTGTAAATTATAAACTCTTTGTCATGATTTTGTGCAATGCTGGCTAATTTTCCCATTTATATAATACTCAAAGCCATTTGGTATTATATTAGTGGTAAGAAATTACCAATGTTTATTTCATTTAATTGTTTTAATTCTGAATATATACAAGTCAGGCATGGACCAAGTATACTTTTTTGTGGATCAACACAAAACCAATAAATAACCCTGTGAAGGCAATTAATCAAGTTTTTTGTTTTCTTGAATGGGGACCACTAGTGTTCTAATGTGGGATTCTGAACATGTGTACTTGTATATATAATTAACTTTTAATAACTAATGTGAAGTGTCTTAGGGTAGTTTGATGCTTCTTTATTGTGACTGAGCTGTATTTGAATATATAAAATAAAACAGCTGAAAAAGAATAATCACTTTATATGAACGAGCAGAAACCCAGAAGCCACTTGCCGAGTGGAAATCCTTTAGGAGAGTTGCTGTTTAATCAAACCGAGCATGTATCCCTTGAAAAACATCTAAACCATTGGGTCAGCACTGTCCCCCCACCTCCCAGAATTCTGAGTTAGGCTTGCAGAGTATATTCATGGATAGTTCGGCTATTCAATGCAGGCAGCCTTTCAAGACATATTCATGGGTGGCCACTACCTTCAATCCAATGAATCACTAAGGTGACAAAGTGCCAAGATCTTGCTGCAGTTCAGCAGGTTATGTGGACTGGCTTTATTAACTGTCAGGGTTAGTCCTCAAGCCGTTAAGTTCTAGTACAGTAGAAAAATTTTTTCTCAGTGTAAGAGTTGCTATTTAATCAAACCAAGCATGTATCACTTCAAAAAGAGCTAAACCATTTGAGAATTACATAGCATTTATTTATATAATCTCAACTCTTTTTTTATTTTTTTCTTGTTTCAGAACCTTTGTTTGTTTATTCACTCATTTTTATGGCTGGCTCAGCCCGCCCCAAGGGCAGGGCTGGCACAGCATGTGGTGCCTGGGATCGAAGTGCGGTCCCTGAAGCCACCCAAGCTTTCCCAAGCAGGCGCTTTAGACCATTGAGCCATCCCGCCGGGCCCGTATAATTTCAACTCTTAATACACTTGACATACCGTAATCTACAAGTTTAGGAGGAAGTTGAAACTGTCTTGGCAACCTCATAATACTTTAAACACCGATCTTACATAAACTGCAGTAAAAAAGTAGTTTGATTGTGTGCATTTTCCAATGGATTATAGTAAATAGCACGTTGCCCCACTAATCACCCCTGAAATACTCTCCCTCAATTCGAACTCCTTTATTCCATAGTCTTTGCCACTTACTGAAGCAGAAAGTGGGTATCGGTTTTGTGACTATCTTAGCAGCTGCACTGAGACTCCCTTTGTGTACTGAATTGGTCCAAAATGCTTACCTTGGATGGTCATTGTGAATATAGAGAAGAGCTTGAGGTCACCAGTGCTGGATATAGCAAACAGCTGCAGGAGGAGAGGACACGAGGCTTCTGGGGCTGGTTGTCTCTTGGTGTAGCATGCACTGAGTCTTACCAAGGCGTGTGAAGGCAGGAAAGACAACTTCCAGCACTGCTTCAGAGAGAGCAGCAAGAACCACGGGATGAGCGCTCTGGAAGCGAGAGGGTGTTTCTTGTGGGGGATAGTGACCGTGCTGCTTAGCGCATCCTTCAGTTTAAGCATTCACCTTGTCTGTTGATCAGACCTTGCCCAGTGGGACTTCAAGGTCGGATGGATGGTGTAAGATCTGCTAAGCCAAGAAGATGTTAGTGCACTTTCCTCGTGTGTGCTCTGCTCTCTGGCAGGAAGTCTTGCTCGGCCTCCCAGATCAGCCGGTGATCTAAGTCACCATTGTGGACCAATGCTATGTTTCTAGCTCAGGTTAGATTTGTATTGCTGAGCACTGGACATCACTGATCCTGCTTCGTGTCCGGTGTTCAGAGTTAGACAACATATGTACAAATGATGCGTGTTACTTCCATGGTTTCTTCTTTTTATAAAGGTATTACATTTTTCGGGGTTGTTTCTTCAGTCATCATACTACTTTATTTTATATATATGTATGTATGTATATATATATATATATATATATATATATATATATAAATTTATTTTTATGTATTTGGTACATGGTCTCACTGTGCAGCTTGGACTCCTACTGATCCTCCCGTTTTCAGCCTCCCCCATGCTGGGATTACAGATGTGTACTGCCATACCTAGTTTCAGTGGCCCACTCAGCACATCTCGGGATGGGGCCTACACGGTATGTCATGTTGGGGTTCAAACTCAGGTCCCTGTGCTTGCCAGGCAGGTGCTTAGACTGCTGAGCTTTGTCCCAGGCCCTAAATTAGCGATCCTAAGGCAAATGCCGATGGCTTGAATGAGTTATTAAGGAACCCGATTATACCCCAAACTCACATAAACATGAGATATGACCCTATTATCTTTTCTTTTTCATTTTTATCCTAGCTCTTCTGTCTCCTGTGTTTATACTTTGGAGTTCTTGCGTATCAGTGTGAGCTGATGGGGTATTTGCTGTTTGGGATCACCGCTAGTCTTCCACCCTGTAAGAAGACCACTTCTTTGCTTTCAGATAGGCCTGTGGGGCTAACGCTGAGACTTTCATAACACTTTCCTTTTCTCTAATATACTCAGAAAGCTGCAGGGTGACTTTTTCTCTCCCATGGACTACATGAAAAGCCTGTTTGTGTTAGAGAAGTCATTAATCTACGTCCCAGTTTGGTACTCTCTTTCCTGCCATCCTTCGGTAAGAAGCACAGGGATCTCATGTACAGCTGCCCACTTGAGCTGATCTTGTCTCTTTGGTGAGGGCTCAGGCTTTGTCCCTGCGTGGTTTGCTGCCAACAAGCCACCTTGAAGTGGGCCAGTCTGCAGTTACCCTGGCCTAACATGCATGTTCTCTCAGCAGTCTGTCTTTATACACTGGGGTTCACACTCAGGGCTGTTTTCTCATTTTACCCAAGGTGAGGTTTTCTTTCCAGTACTTCTGTTTTTTATTCCCCCCTCCCCCAAAAAAGGAGGAGACATAGATAGGCTTACTTCAGCATCTTTAAATACAAGTTTAATTTGTATTTAAATATGTAGCATATTCAAAATGCTGCTGTAGATATTAATGTTTGATCTGCCGTGGAAGAATATCGCCTTATTTCCAGGAAAGAATAAAAATATGTGATTTCTCACTTCACTGTCATGTATTTCACTTTAGAGTGAAATGTGTAGCAAAGAGTTCACGTTGAGTGAACCAGGAGCATAGGTCTGCATGAAAGTGTGGTATGAGTAGCTTCAAAATTATACTTATTTGATTAAGAATTTAAGCTATTGAAAATCTACATGCCATCAAAACTTCATTTCTATTTTGAGGATCCTGAATTTTTAAAACGGAAAAACTATTCATCTCTCTTTCTCTGTGACATTTCTACTCATCAGTTTGTCACCAGATAAAGTCCAAAGCAACCTCCCAAAGAGCAGATGGGGACCTCTGCTCTTATCCAGGTACATGTAAGGCTAGGCAGGTTTATTAGACAGAATAAAGAAGTGCAGGAGTACAGGAGCTTGAGGGGTAAGGTGCCCTGTGGCTAGAACTAGGAAGAGTTATATGTTCCTAGGCCATTCTTAAGACAGATGATCTGCATGAGATATTTATCACTTAGCTACTGTCTGTTTTTGTGAGGTTGATTGTTCATTATGGATTAGAGCCAAAACTGGCTTTACCAGCTGGGTTAAAATTTCAACTACACCTGTCTGCAGATGAGTATTTCTTTGTCAGTGAAAGCCTTTAAGATTTGTGGATTTATAACATCAGGATGAAAATGCAGGCCATATTTGTAGACTTATTAGGGGTACTGATGTTTGGGAAGATTAGACATTTGGAAGTGAGGAACCTGGAGAGAAAACAGGCCAAGGGTTTGAAAACACATGGTCACCTTGGTATGGGAGTCAACTTGAATTCTCACTTCCTGGGCTTGAGAACCTGGGGGGCTTCATAAAGAATACTCTGGGTGTGGATGGTGGGTCTGGTGGCCTAGGGTGCGCTGTGTGGTCCCTTTGCCTTTGGCCTGCCATGCTCCTTGCTTCCCTGGGTTCCCCAGTTTCTCTGCACATTCCTGGATATCACAAACAGAGCAGCTTTGCTGTGCCACAGCCACTGTCATGTCCCATCCTTGAAGCCAGCCATAGACTGAACTCTTGGAAACTGTAAGCCAGATTAACCATTCCTCCTTTGAATTTGGCATGTTGGTAATTTCTAGAGGTAGGACAGCTGACTGATATACTTGGGTGAATTTGTCTCTTGAGCTGAAGTTTCTTTCTTTAGTTATAATTTTAAAATTACAATTTGATGCCTTTTTGTCTTCATTTTTTCCTTCCTATTTCATAAACTTCATAGAGTGTCTTTCTCAAATCCCTTTTATAAGAAGAAATGTATGATTTCATGTAATTATCTATACTAAAACCTAGCAACTATCTACAGAGCAAGACAACGGAATAGCTTTTCTATGTAACTAATTTGCTGGCTATTTGCCTTTGAGTGGTACATAAGTTAATCAATTAGTTTAAAGAGGTGTTCCGTTTGATACTAATAAATAATACATGTAGTAACACCATGAGATGTGTTAGTGATTCCAGCTATAAAGATTAGGACAGGACTCACAAGTCAGCAGTAGGTAGTGTGTTCTTGTGTTACAGTGAACTCTTACACTGTTATCCATTTTATATTTAGTATAGCTAAAAATGTAATTGTCATTTGTGAAACTATTAAAATATTCTGAAAAATCAGACTAAAATTAACATGTAATTTTTACAGTATAAAATATAAAAATATGAAACTTCTGTAAGATGTGTGCCCTTTAAAGAAAAATTTAAAAGGAAAGTTATCGATTGGAAACACTGCACATGCTCTTCCTGGGGACTAGAAATGAATAGGAGCTGAGGTGATCATTGAGGGACAGTTTATGGCCTTAGCAAAGAAATCGATATTGGCTTAAGGGTGGCCTTTCAGAGCAGAATTCAGGACTTTCTCCTTTGAAAGACTGGTTTTGTGACCTGCGCTGCTGCAGGGCTCCTGAAGGTGAGCCTGCCTCGGAGTGGATTTATCGTTTGGAATCGTCCAGCATCTTGAATGCCCACTCGCTTGCTTCAGACCTGTCCAAGGGTTTAACCAGGTTTTAAATCGACATGTTGCAACTGTCAGACCTTATCTCAAGGAGCTGTGAGCGAACCCATGAGAGGAACTTCTGAGGCTGCTATGAAAAATGATGCCTTGATGCTGGGCCTTCAGTGCTCAAAACTTAAATTCATTTTTGTGTAAAAAAAAAAAAAAAATAGAGGTAGGAAAAAGCAGTATGTAGGGGAAAAATACTTTCCCAAAACATCATTGATGCTAGGTGAGCAGAAGCGTTCCCCAGGCTCACTAGAAGAGTCTTCTCTTTGTAACCCACTGCTTACTATCAGCACCGGACGAGTATCAGTGCAAGAATCTACTGCATTTTCATTTTGGTTATGAGCACAGTAGTAAAGGAAGTAAACACACTTTTACTTCTTGAACTTCACTGAGTTCCATTTCCACCTTTATCACTTCACAAGCATGTCCTTTTTCCAGATGCTACCAGTTCAGATAGTAAGTATGTAAGGGCCAGTAACCTCATAATCCTTTCATTTGGTAAACTTCTGATAATAAAAATTAAATTGATGTACAAGAGCCAGAGGACATGGTGGAAAGAAAAGCAATGTTTTTAAGTAGGAGTCAAGGCTCCTGAGCATGGCAGATCCGTGTTCTCACAACGATGTTACCTAGTCGTGTCTAGTAGCCTAAAAGGATTCAGTTTTTCATACATCGTTGGTTTAATATTATTCCACGGGCTTGCATTTATCACCCCATTCACTGCAAAGTGTTTATAAATTGCCAAAAATAAACAATAGAAATCTAGTTAACGTTAAATCAAAAGCTAAACTAAAAATGAAACCAATTGGTTCTGAGTTCCCAGATGTAAACACAAAAGAGAAACTCAGCTAAAGCTAAACTATTACATCATGGGTGAGACATGCTCTCTCTTCTGCCACACATACATGCACACACACATGCACACGTACATGCACGCACAAGCACGCACAAGCATAGGTGACCTTCCCATGACCAGGCATCAAGAGAAAGGTCCAGACGAGATGCACATCCTCTGCGCAGCGCTAGCAGGGCCTTTCCTCTTGTGTTCTCCTAGGAGTTTCAGCACCACCCGCTTTCTGGACAGCTGGGAAATCTTTGTTGTTCCTCACTTGCTCAGTGATGTGGTGCACTTCAGCCAAATTTTACCTCAAAACCAGTACCATATTGCAGGAATTCTTTACAGTGTGAAGAAAAGGGTGGCATCATTCCAAAAGATCAGTACTGCCATTCCTCCCGGGAAGGTTAGCTTTGTCATGTGTTCAAGTATCTGGCAATAAGAAGAGGTTTTGTTTGGTTCATTTGGTTTTTGTTAGCTTTGTGAGATTTAGTGTATTTTACTTTATTCTTTGAAATTTGATATGTTTGTAAAGTGGGACATTTACATTCATCTCAGAGAACTTTACATGCATATCTCTTTATCATCACAATCTCTTCCCCCTTTTTCTTGTCTGTTCCCCTTCTCCAAAAAATCTGCTTTCATTTTACTGCTCAATTCACTATGTTTCAGGTTTCCCGTACAAAAGAAATCATGTGCTACTTAGGGTTTTTTTTTTTAACTTATTTCACTTAATATTATAGCTCATGGTCCTTCTACTTTGCATCAGATGGCATGATTCATTCTTTAATTTTCTTTATCTGTTTGTCTATTGATGAGTACTTGGCCGTGTTCAGAGATTCACGCTTGTAAACTGCACTGCTATGAACATGGGCATGGGTGTCTCACTGCCGCATGATCTCTTCAGATGGATCACATGGAATTTCTGCTTTTAGTTTTTTGAGAAATTTCTATATTGACTGCCAAAGTGATTATACTCATTTACACTGCCACCGGCAATCTAGAAGGTTCCTTTTCCCTCACGGTCTCCATAGCAGTGGTTGGTTCTGAATGATCGCCATGTGGATTGGGATGAGATAGAATCTCAGAGTTGTTTTGATTGGCACTTTTCCAGGAGCTAAAGATAATTAACTTTTTTACATACTTACAGGCATTTTGGAGTTCTTTTTTTAAAACAATGTATTCTCTTCATTTGCTCATTTTTCCTGGACTATTGATTTTGAAGGGGGGCTAATTTTTAACTTCTTTCTATAATCTTGATATTAATCCTATACTAGAAGAGTTGCTAGTGAAACTTGTATCTCATTCTTTATATTGTTGCTTCACATTATTGATTCTTTGCTGTACAGAAGCTTCTTAAATTGATGTAGTTACATTTGGTGTTTCTTGGTATTATTTTCGGTGCTATTAGAATACATTCAGGAAGTAGTTCTTGCCTGTGCCCATGTTTTTAAGTGCTTTCTTGATGTTATCTTCTGGCAATTACCATATTCCTGTTTTAATACTATTTTTGATTCATTATTATTTGCTTTTAGTATAGTTACACAGATGAGTCTACTTTCATTCTTTTGCATATACAAATCAGTTTCCCAATGTCATTGGTTGAAAAAAATATATATGGTATATATATTTATATATAATATACATGCTATATAAATATATACGATATATGGTATATATATATATATATATATATATATGGTATGTATGTATGTGTGTATATAAGGTATCACTATGCAGGTTGAACTTATAATTACAGGTATGTGATATCATGCCTGGCTGGCATAACATGCATTGTTACCAGGAATTGAACCCAGGTCCTTGTGCTTGCCAGGCAGGAACTTAGACTGCTGAGCTATCTCCTCAGTCCTCCAGTGGATATTTTTCTCCATTTTGTCATAAATCAGATGGCTGCAGATTAGTGGAGTTATTTCTGCTTCTTTTATTGTAGAAATAAGAGTTGTTGATGAATGACTTACCCAGATGCCACCTTCTAGGGGTGGAGTTCTAACTTCCTGTTGGCAGTGTGGACTGTCCAGTCTCCTTACAGCTTCGTATTTCATTGAAGCACATGGATATACAATATGAAGGAATTTATGTTAGAAAAGGTGTTTCAAAAGTAGAAAAGGATTCTAAATGGCAAGAAAGAATGAAAGAGGAGAAGAAAGGAAAAGGGAGAAAAGAAAATAAAAAGAAAAAAGTTCTATTAAGTGAGTAAAAATTTAAGAACTTGTATCATATGGTGGATGAGAAATTAAGTCCAAACAAGAAAACGGGGGCCCGGCAGGATGGCTCAGTGGTCTAAAATGCCTGCAAGCGGCTTCAGGGACCACGGTTCGATCCCCCGCACCACATGCTGCTCCAGCCCTGCCCTCAGGGCAGGCTGAGCCGGCCATAAAAATAAATAAACAAACAAACAAAGTTCTGAAACAAGAAAAAGATAAAATAAAAATTTAAAAAAAATGAGAAAGCAAAATAATTTCTAAAAATCTAAGAGACTTAAATGAAAAAGAGCTAATATTTATTAACCATATTCTAAAATTAAATAGCCAGTAATTAAATAAAAGTGAACTCAGTTTATAACTTTTGGACATAAAAATAGAAAGTGGGAAACTATTAAAAACTAACATTTTAAAAAGCAGTAAGAGAAGTAAGAGTAAAAGCATAAATCTTACCTAGACGATAATCAATGTGAGGCTGAATTCACTTTATCTTGTACTTTTGTAATTAATATTATAAATTATATGTATTTTGTTATTCTTATTAACATGAAAAACAGCGCTTTAACAATAGCTTTTCATGAAATAGTTTGACTCTTGGGAGTAAAATTTCTGAAAATAACACTGTGGAAATTTGCTTGCATTGATCTGAGAAACTTGATAGTAAATATTCCACTCCATTCTCAAGAGTTTTTCTTCCTCAGACTCACAGTGGTTTTTTCCCACTATGTTCTACATAGCTCTACTAAAGTATGTTAGGTTTTTCCATGCAGTTTGTTAAGTCACAATTGTTAGAATAAAAGTGCAAGGAAATGTTCTGGTTGAAGACTGACATAGTTCAATCAGGGCTTTTGTTTGTTTTTTTGTAAAAATTTGTTTCATCTTAAAATATATTATTTTCTCAATGATCAGTCCTGACAAAACTTAAAAAATCATTTCATACATATCAGAAATGTTCTGAAGCTGATAGTAGCATTCTGTGAATTTTCCATCAATTTTTTTCACAGTGACAGTTCAAAGATAAACTTCATTTTTGATGTCTTCTTCACAGTAAAGCAAAAGGCCATACCTGAAATTTGTTACAATGAAAAAGGAAAATCTTAAAGAACTTCTCTATACGGATGATTAATTTTCTAGAAAATAAAATTAAATGCTCACTCAGAAGATGACTGAAATGTTTGTTTATTAAGAAGATTTTGAAAAGGGATAATAATTGCTTTGATCTTTAGGTGAGAAATGGTTCTTGGATCATGAAAAATAGCTGAAAGAGAACATTGATGTCCTAAAATTAACGTACCCTGTGTGGAAGTACTTCATAATCTCTGTAGTCTGTGGGGAGTCTGTCACATAACTTACACATTTAAGTTAAACTCAGACTTCTACTTAAAAATATCCCTGAAAATTCAAGTAACTTCTTCCATAGAGAAGGAAATATCAACCTTTGAATAAATAAGTGATACACACATCAGTATTAAACAGCCAAATTGTCTGGATCGAATTTGTGAATAGGGGCCCGGCGGGATGGCTCGGTGGTCTAAAGCACCTGCTTGGGAAAGTTTGGGCAGCTTCAGGGGCCGCGGTTCGATCCCGGGCACCACATGCTGCGCCAGCCCTGCCCTCGGGGCAGGCTGAGCCGGCCATAAAAATGAGTGAATAAACCAACAAAGGTTCGGAAACAAGAAAAAAAATAAATAAATAAAATAAAAAAATTTAAAAAAACAATTTTCACTGAGGATTCAGTTAATATTCGAAGATATGCACATTTAATTCCACTCTTTAGAGAAAATGTACTTCACTGTTTCAAGAATGCAAATTGTGCTGAAAATTAACTATGAAATTTAAAAGTTTACTATCTAAAAGTGACCATTTTTACTCATCTATTGATTTTTATGAATTTAGGACAGGTTCTACAGGGTGTACAAGGTCTCACTATGTAGATCAGACTCACAGTGATCCTCCTTTTCTCAGCCTCTCAAGTGCAGGGATTACAGCCGAGTGCTACCATACCCAGTCTCAGTCCCCTTCTCATCATGCCCTGGTGCTGGGTCTGGCACAGCATGCTGGGGATTTAACTGCTGGCCTCTGCACTCTGCCGAAGCAGGCACTTTAGTCCACTGAGTTATCTGGCTGACCTCAAAAGCCACCAGTTTTAGCATTAACTACACTCCATCCAATGCACGTTTCAGTGTGGCCATTCCTGCTCTTTTTTCTGTGTGAAGCTACTGGTAGAGATTTGGATGTGTGGATGGATGAGCATATAGGATGGAAATGCTTTGTTTTTCAGGAATCATGGTAGATGGATTGTTTTCAGTACAACATGCTGCTTTAGTTTTACTTGAATTTCTGTAAAGAAAGAAAAACCACCATAGTTAAAGAAGGTAAGTGTCAGGAAGCTCCACAGGTAAAGGCAGGAGCAGTGAGCAGGTGAGGAGGTAGGAGTTGGGATCAAAGGGAAGAAGGTGTGTGAAGAAGCTTCTGTGATAGTTGGTAAAACTTCCTGTTTCAATTTTAGCTTCCTTTACTCTATGGTAAAGATATGCACATAACAGCCGGGTGTGGTGGCTCACGCCTGTGATCCCAGCACTCGGGAGGCTGAGGCAGGAGGATTGGTGCGAGTTCCAGACCAGCCTGGGCTACCAAAGTGAGCTCACGGCCAGCCTCAACTGCATAGCGAGACCCTGTCTCAAAAAGACAAATAAATAAATAAATAAATAAATAAATAAATAAATAAATAAATAAATAAAGATATGCACGTATGACCTCACACATCTCTTCACATGAACAGGGCATGTTATGATTTTGACCTTGGTCTTGTTGATAACCCTGAAGATTTATGCTGTAACCTCAGGTGCCATGCCAGTACTTCTGGGTCTGGCTGAATTCACCTTGGTTCACCTCTTACCATGCACTCGGGGCTCCTCAGCATTTATTTCTGTTTTAATTCTAGGTTATTTCATAGTCAAGATCTTAATGCATTTTTACCAAACAGGTCTCTTGGACATGGCATTCTTTTTATCTGTCCTTATTTGAAAATATTTAGCTGTTGGCTTTACAGATGTCAAGTAACCAAGTTTTGGGGTTACATATACCTAGCATGTGTATGCATTACTTTATTATGTCTAGTGTTGAATGCTAGCAATGAGTATAGCTAACATAATAGTTTCCTCTTAGTAAATGACCCTGGGAGGGGTTTCCTGGGTATTTAGTAGGTTGATAAGCCATATCTAGGTATTGACTATTCTATATCTAATTTGCTAAATACACAACTTGCTCTCCACATGTAATTCAATTCTTTAGTTTGGGAAACTATATTGCAGATATAAAATAAATCTCTTTCATTTGCTGAGTCTCTGCTTCCTGGATATTAATTGATCTTTATACTAGCTTCTGTGTGCCTCATTTCTGTATCTACTTGTTTCTGTTTTAATTGGTTTTTTTTTTTTTACAAAATTGGTGGCTTTTTTATTTTTTAGTCATCAGTTTTGTTTGTATTATTTCTAAGTTACGCAGTTATTGTATTATTTCTAAGTTACGCAGTTATTACATGGTGGAATTTGGGCCCTTAATTTGTAATTTTTTAGTCTTTAATAGCTATTACAAATAACTTCATTTCATTTCTTGAAGTTGTTTCATACTGCCCTGGAACTCATATTTACACAGTCCACATTTTTCATATATTATTTTACAACATTAAATTTTATAACAGTCCATTTTGTTCCATGAGTGCCTTTTCCTCAGGATTGTAGAGAAGTGCTAGCTGTGGTGCTGAAATAAGGGTGTTGTGTTTCCTTCTTTCTCCCTGCATCTGAGGACAGTCCATTTTTCTTTCAGTGCTACGGTCTAGGGGCACACACAGCTGCGTAGGAGGCCCAGGCCAAGAAGCTTTCTAGTTCAAGATCAGCCTGGGCAATTTAGTGAGACCTTCTCTGAACATAAAATTTACAAAGGGCTGACCATATAGCTCTTAGAATAAGTGCTTGCCTAACATGTGTAAGGTTCAGCAACACAGAGAGAGAGAGAGAGAAAGAGAGAGAGAGACAGAGACAGAGACAGAGACAGAGACAGAGACAGAGAGAACAAAAAAGCTTCAGGTCCAAGAACTGTCTCTGTGTGACTTTCTCCCGTTTACTGTGTCGCTAGGTCTTTTTTTTGCTAGAGCTTGGAGCTTACTGTTTTATGTATGCATATTTCCTCTGAATGTTCCTTAGTTTTTCATTTTAGATCACTATTTGTGGTTCATTTTATTGCATATCTGTCAGGAGAATTCTGCTACTATGTATATATTTTATCGTCTTAACCCAGAAGTCCCTACTTAAACTTGAAATAGCTGCACATATAGTGTGAAATGATTGTCCGGATTCCACATGCAATTTTAATGGTCATTATATATCTGAGACAGTTATGCTGCCTGAATTGTGGCATTGACAAATACCTTTCACTTTTAAACTGTCTTTCATTAATGATTGAAAGTTTATCACTGTGCTAGAATGGTCCTTTAATATATGGATAAGTGCTTTTTACTGTCATATCAGGGAAATAAGGTGACTTTTGGAAAGTTTCAGTTATTAAATAGAGATTGCATTAAACATGGATTTCATAGACAATTTAATCCTTCTTCTGATGGTGTGGATATGACACAAAATCAGTATATTCTTTATCCGGTGAGTCCAGCTTTTTCTTCTTATATGGAAGAGACACAACCCTATTTAAAACGTGTTCATTGGAGCTGGGAAGGTCACTGGGTGGCCTAACTGGATTCGATTCCATTCGATTCCTGGTGTCACATGCCAGGCTGCCCCTGGAACCTCAGGTGTGCTGAAACCGAGCGTGGAGGTGCCTGCCTGTAATCCCAGTGCTGGGGAGGCCAAGATAGGAAGGTTGTACGAGGTGGAGCTGCCTAGCAAGACCCTGTACCAAATAAAGAAATTTAATAAAAGCATTAAATAAGACCTAAGAAAATATTGAAATCTCTTCGTTAATTATTCACTTCACTGCTCATTATAACTTATTGTTGAAATTTTTCACTCTTTCCTTTAATCCAGTGGTTGCTTTAACAACTTAACAATTTATATTTCTTGTTTTAAAAATAACATATCAAATACTGTAACTTTATAAGTATGTCCTAATCCCTCATATTTAGATTTGTCTACTTATTTTGCTACAACATTGAACACTAAAATATGATGCTTGTTCCTTGTGTCTTTTATTCTTAATTAGTAAAAGTTGCACATAAAAAAGCATTTTGTAGAAGGGCTAAAGAGTCTATAAATAAGTACATTACCACATATGAATACATTAAGTTAACATATTAGGGGAAAAGTAAATGAAACATGATATTTGATCTTTTATTAAGTTGCTTAAATTTTTCTCCATGATTAATAGAAAACTTTTAGTATGCACTCAATACCTTGTAAAATTTTAATGACTATAGGCATATAGTATTTTGGGTTTTTTTTGGTACCGAGCATCAACAGGCAAGCACTTATGCTGCAGAGCTATCTCCCCAGCCCCTACAGGCTTTAACTATTATCAGAAGTATCACAGAGACCACCTAAAATTACTTTTTGGAGGCTAATAAAAATGTTTTGCCTTTTGATGGATAATTTAAGAACCTGAGTCCTTATAAATTGAAGCCAAAACCCTCAGTGCCACTTTCTAGCAGGGGTATATAAGCACTTTCCATTGTCTTGTATGTTATCAGTATCTTTTCCTTTAAACAACAACAATAACAGCAAAACCTTAACTTCCACTGTTCCACAGTGTAACATGTCAAGAACTAGATCCCTAATTGAACTAGAAATAAATTAACACCGCTTTAGTCTCACATGAATAGTGTCAGAAACTAGTCACTAGTAGAAAATGCTGGCTCTGCGTGTGGTACAGCCAGTTATTTCTGTAGACCCAGTGGGCCAGAATGCCAGGAGTGGAAAGCATGGCGCCTCTGTGATTGGAATATTAAGTGATGAGCTGTGTGCCTGCCCAGAAGCAAAAATGTCTGCACTGCAGACTCGATCAATTTGCCCAAATTTGACATTTAATCTCATAGCTGAAATAACGTATAGAATGCATTGTATATTCTCCAGAGCACCCGTTTCCCCCCACTGAACTCATTCATTATCATCTATGATTTGTCTTTACTCATGGCTAAACATTTAATGTTGTATGCAAACATGATAGGCCAAAGCAGAATAATGTATAATATATATTTGTATAATAACACTGTCAAAAATTCTCTACAGTAGATATAAAGGAAAGAGGTACTTTGGAAAAAAGCAATTAAATTATAATTGAGTGTAGATTTCAAAAACTGTATTATTTTTAGAAAGATTTTTAAACCTGATTGGTTAACAAGTATACATTTCAAATAAATGAATGTCTTCATTCATTTTTCTGGTAAGATGTTAAATGTTGTTTTCCATTGTACAGTAATTCTTAGCTTGCATAGTATAAAAAGTTAATAATTTTTATGAGTGATAAAAGCATGAAATCTGAAGTGCCATTCCACAGAAAAACCTTCTATAATGAGTAAACCAAATAAAATCATAAGTATCTCTTACTATTTTGATTAAATGCAAATGGGAAATATGTTCTCTTTTTTTTTTTTCTTTCTTAAAATATATTTGTTACACGGTCTCACCCCCCCAGCTTGGACTCATCATGATCCTCCTGTTTCAGCCTACCTCCACCCCGTGCCGGGATTACAGGTGTGTGCCGCCACGCCCAGTCTTGGTGGCCAGCTCAGTGTGCCTGGGATGAGACTGGCATGGCATGTGCCAGCATCAAACCCGGGTCTTGTGCTTGCCTGGGCGTGCGTGCATGGCCCTGGAAAGCATATTCTGTGTCGTCTGTAGGTCTGTTAATTACAGCGTTCATCTGTTCAGTTTGGTTAATGTTTTTACTACTTTTCACCTAGAGAAATTATATATTTCAAATACAACATGTTCTAACTAAAACTTGAACAAAAATGATGTGACACTGACTGAAATCACCAATCAGATGTATACCATTTGCAAACTATTGGACAGTTCACTTAACAAGTATATGGAAGATGTGTAATACCATTAATACGATCATGATATTTCCTTACAGTCTCTAGGTACCGAGGAAACACGGAAGCCTTTAACGATGTGTGCAAAGGGAATTTTCTTGGGCCCACTCCTGTGTACATCTCTTATTAATATTTTTAATTACTAATTTTGTACCCTGCTAAGCATTTCCCTCTGGGCTTGTTTTGTATAATCTATGTAAGAGTGGGCAGTCCCACCTATCGATGCATTTTGAAATTGATCCAGAGCTCTGTGTTCAGGTCTGTGCGCTCCTGCCTGCCCCTGTGCCTCCTCCTCTTGGCCTCCTCTGCTGATCTCAGCCCTGACAGCTGGTTTCGTGCAGCTCTTTTCACTCTGCAGAGTTTGTGTTTTCATAGGTTCTAGAGATTGGAGGCAGGAGCAGGAGGCCAGCCTCCAAAGCAATGCCCTGATGTTGGCAAACACGCTGGCTGCCGAGGAAAACGTCTTCCCAGTGCTAATGTCCTGTTGGTTTAGGGTTGGAACTCCCAGACTCTGGCCCTTGAATGGCTCCCTCGAAGCATCATTGTCTCCCTCCAGCTCGGAAGCTGTGGTTCAACCTTCTTTCTGTAGCGAGCGTTCTTGGCTTTCTAAATTGTCACCTCCTTGGCTCTGTCTCCCCCAAACTGCAGGCTACTGAGTCTCTCCCGACTTCGGCTTCCCTACATCTGCATCTATTCTGGGTGGAGTTATTCAAGAGGCAGAGCGGCGTTCAGCTCCCTCTTGCCCAGATCAGGAATGTACTTCCGGTAATTTGCTCCTGCAGGCGCTTCTCACTTGGAGATGTCTCTGCCTCCAGAGCAGTGCCCGGCGAGGACAGCTTGCCTAGCGAAGGAACCCGCTGCAAGCTTACTTGGCATTACTGAGCCATTTCTGCTGTTTCCTTCCTCACTCTCGTATACCCACCTGGTGGTACACAAATCCGTAATGTTTCTGTATATCTATGGCTTTGTTAATTTTGGATCAGACTTTTAAGATACAACAAGAACCCTAATTTTAAGCACTTACACATAGCAAATATTACTCCCTAAATTTAGTTTTCAAATAATGCCATATTCACTGTCTGTATGAGAGCCCACATCAACATGAACTTTGTGATCCAGAAAATCAGTTTCAACACTTTAAAGTAAAAGTAATAGCTGCTGTAATGTGTATGGACAAATCTTTATATTATTAGTGATTAAAAAAAAATAAATGCTAAAAGTGTGTTCTTTGGGATGATCTTGAATTGACTCCAGTATTAGCTACACTTACTTTTTTAAGTCCTGTTAGATCCAAACAAACTTTGCAATTAATAATAGCAAAATGAAAATATAACTTGCAAGCATAATTATATTGCTATTCCCTTATTTTAGAGAAGGCTCTACAGGGTGTTCAGGGTCTCACTACCCAGATCGGACTCAGTGATTCTCCTGTTTACAGCCTCCCAAATGCTGGGATTGCAGGCACGCACCTCCACACCCAGTTTCAGTTATCATCTCGTGGCTAGGGTAGGGCCAGCACCAGCTGTCATATGGAACCCTGGCCACTGCGCTTCGCCAAAGCAGGTGCTTTGTTCCACTGAGCTATGAGGCAGGCCCTTATATTGCAAATCCTGAAAATATATTTGATCAGTAGCCATTTTACAATGGGTAATATATTTAAGAAATATATATAAGATATATATATACATATAAAATATATTTCTTTTATATTTGTTTATATATATTATATATTTTTTCATATACATATATAGGAACCCAAACATTTAGAACCAGTATTTCCTTCGGTATTAGAATAATATATTTTTAAATTGCAATGAGAAATAAAACTTTAAAAATGGAGAAGCTGTATGTATTACAAAAGAACATAAGGAACAAGGTACTGGTATGTATTAACTGACCACTGTGCAATAGTTACCCTCAAACTTTTAGTGCTCAGAAGTGACAGAGGCTCTCAAATAGCTTGTTTTACGGATTATATTTCTAAACAGACATAAAATAAAAAATTACAATATGTATTAATTCATTTAAAATAATGTAGGACACAAAAGTAATGCTTTTAATCAAGATACTTTGGTTAAAAGACGAGAAGAAGAGCATTGTTCTGCAAATATCTTGGCCTCCCTGTAGGGACATAGTTCCCTTCCTGTGTTCACTTCTCGGTTTAGTACATTATATTCTTCCCTCAAATACAACAAGTACTGTTTCTTAAAATTGCTTACAACATGGGATAGGCCTTATGAATATACATTGTAATTTCCTCACAATAAAATCTGTTGGTCTTCCTTGTACCACAGGTGGACTCCTAAAAGTGAATTCCCCAAGAATCTGACACCAGAAGTTTCAGAACTACTAGGGCTACTCCTTTCTTTTGCAAAGCAAAAATATGACCTGAAACAAATTCTATTCATTGTAAATGTGATTCTACAAGAGTACACGGTCCCTCTGTGATACGCAGGCCTACATCCCACCAAACATCTGACTAAAGTACTGTATGTTTCACTATGTCATATTCTAGCAAACAAGCATGTTTGTACTATTCTCTTTACATGAGAACATAATGAAATTAACGAACTGTTTTCAAATTGTAGGCCATACCTGTTAATGTGAAATCTTAATCATTAGATTGTAAATTACATAATAAATTGTATTCATTTTCTTACTTTTATTTTTATTTATTTTTTTTTTTGAGGGGCCAGAGTTCGAACTCACAACCCTACACTTGCCAGGCAGGCACTTGTGCCACAGAATTATCTCCCCAGCCCTGTTTTTTACATGTTTAAAATGCATAGTCGATTTGATTCTGACAGAGAGAGAGACAGAGACAGAGACAGAGAGATAGAAAGACAGACAGAGACGGGAGAGAGAGAGAGAGAGAGAGAGAGAGAGAGAGAGAGAGAGAGAGAGAGGAGAGACTATAGTTACCCCAATCCCATTACGTCATTCTGTATCATTTGTGTGTGTGTGATAAGACTGCATAAAATGTATTTTCTTGACAGATCACACATATGCAATGCACTGTTATTAGCTGTAGTCAGGCTGTGCATTTGCTGTTTTCAGCTTATTCATCCTACCTCTGGCTTTGTGTTTTTGAACTTGTTTTCCCTCTGCCTCTTCTGCCCACTGACCTTGGTACCCACGATGACCCTGGTATCCACAGTGACCCTGGTACCCATCGTTCTTGCTATTTCTGAGAATGAGACTTTTCTTGTTCAGATTGTACATATATATGATATATGTATATATATACACACACATATATATGCATATATGTATATATGCATGCCTTTTTTACTATGTCTAGCTTACTTTACTTTGCATGATGGTTTATCCATCCTGTTTCAAATGACCAGATTTTTTTTTTAACTGCTTCCGTATGAATTTTAGACACAAAGATTCCTGAAGCCACTTTTTCTCAGTTCAGGCCTAGACTGCGTCACGTGCTGTGTCTGTAGCCACGCCACCACGTCCCTCTGTGGGTCAGTTTCCTCAGGGACTTTATGAAGCTGTGAAAACAATGTGGAGCATTACATAGTGAGTGCTTAGACCAGATCCTCTGGAGTACTGCATACCCTGTATTCTCTTATTTTTGTCATCTACCTTGCTGTCATTCCCACTCTGGCTTTCTGTCCTGCCCTGAAACTCAGTAGTAGGACCTAGACTTCACTCCTGTCTCACCCTTGACGCTGTGATCAAGGGGGAGGAGGATCCCCCTCGCAGCAACACTGCCCCCTACTGGTGAGGGAATAGGAACAAGGGGGACTTGTAGAAGCATTATCACCTTTGGAAATCCTTGAAATATCCAGAAGTTGAGATACTGGTTTCAAAACCTCTGTGAGAATATATCTGACATACCACCTATAACCAGGTGCTAGCTTACAACATCACGGGTAGTTTTGGTCAAAATATGGCCCCTAAAGCCACATGTGTTCAGCAGTGGGACTGTTGGGGGTGACTGGATGAAGGTGAAGCTCCTCCAGCGTTTATCGCACTCCTGCCTTTATAGCTGAGCATGCTGGAAAGTGGTAGCGTCTGGCAGGAGCAGGAGGCTTCCTGGGTCGAGACCACAAAAGTGTGCCCCTGTGCCAGCCGGCTGTCTGTCCACCAAGCCCTTTTTGTCTTGGAGCTAGCTGCCTGGGCCTGGATCCTCCAAAGCTGGAGGCCTCCAAAACCTCTTGTGTAAATTTTAGGACTTGGGGGCTGGCGAGATAGCTCAGTGGTCTCAAGCGCTGCACCAGCCCCACCCCTAGGGCAGGCAGAGCCAGCCATAACATAAATAAATAAGTAAATAAATTTGTTTCAGGGGTTGAGTATTTTGTTTCAAGGACTGAAAAGTGCATAATCTAGTGAGTGAACGAGGAAGAGGAAGTGTCCTTTTTTAATGTTCCATTACACAAATGGTAATTCAGGAGACGGTGAAAACAAACAGGATATCACGTGGCTTACTCTACGGCAGGCAGTGCAGATTCTTGCTAGATATAATTTACTTTCATCTCTCTAGCCATTCCATAAGAAAGAAATTATTCTGATTTTCAGGGCTGGAGTACAGGCTCAAAGAGACGGAGTCACTTGAGCCACACCATGGAAAGTATGAAAATGGAACATGGTTTGCCCAAAATGTCTTAGCTATGTTTGGCCAATTTTGTGCATGAAACTAATTCTTCCTTTCTTTCTTTCTTTTTTGGCTGCTATGTTAGATTTGGTGTTTGTTTGTTTGTTTCGGTACAGGGTCTCACTCACAGTGATCCTCCTGTTTTTAGCTTCCCCAGCACTGGGATTACAGGCATGCACTAACACGCCATGGCTTCATACTTTGGTTTAAAGGCACAAAGAGACCCAGAAGATGGCTCACAGCAGGGCGGTCGTGGCCCCTCCTACTTCCATGCAAGCTGCTCTTCTGGAGATGGTCACCCTGGCTCTCACTTCCTGTCTTCACTCCCACATCTGCATGGCTTCCTCGTGGGTTTCAGTTTTAGAAATGGTTTAACTTCTCGCTGGGTGCTCAGCTCTTTCTTTCTGTCCACCTCTGCAATACAGAGGCACATTCAAATCGTTTGAACTGGGTCCAGTTTGGGTGTAGATACACAGCAAGAATATTTGTTATTTAAATGTTGTCCATGCTGTCCACAGCTATGATTAGTCTTCCTTTCAAGCACTGCTTTGCTTTTCTGTGGAGCGAGTTAGACTTTTTATTTCCTTAATTTTTCACATGCTTGCTGCCATTTCCGTTTTTTGACTATTTATCAAGGATTTCTCGCAAGACAGCCTATATAGCAAATAAAGTCATAGCATTTGTTTTCTGTATGTACTAGAGAGTGAAGCCAGAACCTTGACACAGAACTTTAAAAAAAAAAAAAAAAATTGAGATAAGGTCTCGCTAATTTATCTAGCCAAGACTTAAATTTGCGATTCTTCTGTGTCATACTTCCTGAGCACCAGGACTGCAGGCAAGCACTCCCACCTGTTCCTTCTTTTCATTTACCGTACTACTCAGTTTGCCACCTATTTACACTGCCAGGGACTTCTGTGTACTCATCAGTCCAATCTTATGACCACACGTACACGAAATGGTCAGGAAAAACACAGTGCTAGAAATTCTTGTTCTAATGTTTTATTCATTTAAGAAAAACATATTAATAGAATTTTTCATTTTAAGTGCAAAAAGTTAATTTTGTTAAAGTTGCCATATCTTTATACAATAGTATTTCTTATTGCACAGAGATTGCAAATTCAATTGAAGGTAATTTAGAATATTTTTTGCAGTTAGAATAAAATACAAGATCATATTAAATAAATGGTGTTTATTAACATGATCATGAGTCAGTGATATTTAATGAAATTTAGAAATTTAAATCCACCGTTTAAGTGAAATGCAATCACTTTGCACATGCATAGATTTTATTTTTTTATTTTTTATTTTTTTAAAAATAATTTTATTTATTTTATTTTATTTTTGTTCTTGTTTCAGAACTTTTGTTTGTTTGTTTATTTATTTTTATGGCCGGCTCAGCCTGCCCTGAGGGCAGGGCTGGCACAGCATGTGGTGCAGGGGATTGAACCATGATCCCTGCAGTCATCCAAGCTTTCCTAAGCAAATGCACATGCATAGATTTTAAAGAACTGTATATCCAAATATATAAATGTGTTTATTGATAAGTGCAGTAAAGATGGATATGTAATACTGTCTGTATCTCTGAGTAGGTCTGTATGGATAAATGAGTTTTGTCCTTGTCTGATGGTTATTTCTTCTAAGCCCAGAAATTATTTTCACGTAGCTACTCTCACTGTGCATGGTGGAAGGCAAGCTAGCTATGCATAGAGGGAGCCACATCAGAATTAACTAAAATATGTTCTGGAGTGTTCCATACATATTACAAACCCATGCTCTAAATCCGAGGCACTATATTCAAACAGAAACCCCTCACAGTGGCACTATTAATTCCTGTCCTGATCTAATAATTCTGATCAGATGGCATAAAGCCCCTGAATGAGAAGCAGCAACAAATTCTAAGACAAGAGGTAGTAGAGGGAGATGGAAATTAAAATTTGGCAGTTCAGTGGACTAAGGCGCCTACAGGCAGGCACAGGGGTTCCTGGGGTTCAATCCCCAGGCCTGCCATGTTGCCCCCTCCTCCGACCCCCGGTGTGCTGATATGGCAATTCAGACCAGGTGTGGTGGTGCCTGCCTATAATCTCAGCTCTTGGGAGGGTGTAAACAGGTGGATCACTACAAGTGTGATCTGGTAGTAAGACCCTGAACACCATGTAGACCCTTCCCTAAAAATACCAGAAAAATTAAAAAAAAAAAAAAAAGAAATTAAAATTTGGTTTGATAGCCTGAAAGAAAATCTAGTGAGGAGAAAGCCACTATTCTAACACCCCAGAAATATCAATAAGTAAAAACAGTTTCACATAAGTCATACACTATCCCATTAGGGACTCAGAGGTTCACACTAGACAAGGACAGCATGCGAGTCACATGCGGAGACCACAGTGACAATTGACAGCAGAACCACGGAAGTGAGAACCCAACCAGTGACTTCTCTTTGACTTATCCCACTGTTCGCGACGTGTATATTACGTGACTGTTAGTAGCCTTAATTGTTGTAAGGAAATAAGTAATTGCACGGAGACTGTCCGCACCGTGCACCAGCCAATTTGTACTGCGGGCATTTGTGTGCACAGAAATTCTTGGCACACATTTGGCTTTGCTTCATTTTATTTCCTTATAGCGGTTTAGCACCTGAAATTTGAAGCAGTTGTGTTTTCTAAAGATAGTAGATGTTACTACGTTATTAATTTTAAAATGCTTTAAATAAAACAAGGGAAGATGGATTTGCTTACCATTTATACTGCAGCCTACATCTTGGTCTGCAGTTATTTCTGTTCCTGGATCCAATCTTTCCAAAGGTATACTCGAGAAGAGAATAAAAACATTAAAAGTCCATCAACAATTTGAGTCATATATATAACTTCAATTTATGAACGAGTCTGAACTCAACGTGAGATTTAACTATAAAATGACCCGGCAGCTTTTAATGTTTTGGTCACTCTGAGACGCACTCCTACCCCTTAGCAGTGTTGTGGTTCCGTTACACAGTTCTTCTTTGATCTGAGTTGCTAAAAGTCTGCAGTAGGTAAAATATTAAGTGGAATAAAAAATTATTTTCTCTTTTTCCCTAAGTACAAACTTCACTGTTGCTAAGGGATTAGAATTCTTTGTACCAGGGATTGAACTCAGGTCCTTGCACTTCCCAGGCAAGTGCTTATTTTACTGAGTCATCTCCCTGGCCCCCATTTTGCTAATGTATTTAGTACAGGGCCCCACTACACAGCTCAGACTCCTAGTAATCTTTTTTCCTCCCCAGGGCTGTGATTACAGGTGTGCCCCACCACACCGGGACTGGTTTGCTGGCTTGGTGTACCCTGGGGGGGAGGTGGGGGGCTGGTATGCCATAGAGGACCAGAGATTGAACCCTGGTCCTTGTGCTTGCCAAACAGAGGCTAGCCCACTGAGCTCTCTCACTGGCCCTGATCAGGATTCTTAAGGAAAGCATCTCCAGCGCACATCTTCTCTACAAGGACTCCTGGCTCTTGTGCAGAACTCCTGCGTGCTTTGCAGGATGCTGCAGGCTGTCTCTCCTGCTCATTCCCTTGGAGAGGAATGTGGCCCTTCACCATGCTGAGCCCTCATGGAGGCTCAGCTTCCTCTTTGAGTACTTGCAGGGCTTCTGCATCAGAGGCAGCTCTCCTGATCAGGCTGCCAGCAAAGTGGGTTTCATTCTCCGTCCTCATTGGTGCCCGTGTGGCCCTGAGACTGACACAGCTTTCCTGTCCTGATGTGGACACAGAATAAACTAGTCTTGTCCTGTGCTACCTATCCTCCTGATGTCTTTTTCCAATTACTTTTTGCTAAAGGAAGCATAAGTCAGATTAGCAAATAACCATATGCCAGCCAATAATGGACCTTATCATTGCAACAGTCTAATTACTGCTTTCCTCCATGGCTGGGAGAAAGAACTCTTTATCATGAAATTTTCATAAGATAACTCTCACTCTACCTTTGTCTTCTCTCACATATTTATTGCATGGGCATGAAAGAGATTTTGTCCTCTCTTGACTCAGGTCTGGTTCCAACTAAACATTCTTTGTGTCAGAATTTGGCCCTCTTTCCACTCTACATGTCATCACCTTTAACATATGTTCATAGCGAGGAGCACATTCTGCTTAATACACAATAATATAATTCTTAAACTAAAAACATAAAATTGACATAAACAGTTAGGTGGTGGTTTCAGAGTGCACATGTCCAGGATGAGTATTTTCTCTTACTCCCAAAATGCCTCTTCTCAACTGAGTATAAAAGTGATTCTATTTATGGGCTTTATTTTAGAAAACCTAGCTTGGGAGATTGTCATAACCTTGATAACTATTATTGTCTTTCTCTGAGATATTTTCAATAAATATTATGATACACACTGGTGCAATATTTCTGTGTAGACATATGCCACATGTGTAATGACATGTTACCTTGTAATACAAACTCCTGGAAGGGTTGTAGCCGAGAAAAATTTTATATGCTGAATATATCTCCGGAGACTGGGTTTGCAGATCTCCCTCTCTCTCTTTCTCTCTCTCCTTCTCTCTGTCTCTGTCTCTTCCTCCCTCCCTCCCTCTCTCTGTAGCAGTTAGTATGTATGTGTGCATACATATGTACATATGCATGTGTGTTCTAATTTCATCTCATCATGTAGTTCTAAAACGCTATGCTTTGGTTTTTTTGAAGCTCTCTCAAAGCAAAATAAATCCCTTCCTCAATGAAATTAATGAGCTTAACCTCAAAGATTCTATCTTTTTCAGCAATCAACTAGAAGCTAAAGCACATTAGAGTGAAATTAATTACAAGTTGCTTGCATTTCAATCATTTTACATTTATCACTGCAGTTTCTATTTCCATCCATCTTTTACTTGTTAAATATAGAAAATGACAGACGTCCAACTGATAATCCTTTAGAAGTGTAAATAGTTTGTGTTTCATAGATACTTCATTCTAATGTTTATTATTTTAACTATGATTTTACAACTTTTCTTTGTCTTTTTGAGACAGGGTCTCACTGTGCAGTTGAGGCTCACTTTTGTAGCCCAGGCTGGTCTTGAACTCGCACCGATCCTCCAGCCTCAGCCTCCCAAGTGCTGGGATTACAGGCGTGCACCACCACACCTGGCTTACAACTTTTTTTTTTATATAGGAACTTTTAAGAAATGTCTTTATTTGTTTCAAAATACCAAATGGATGCAATTAAATTTAGAATGATAATTATATCCGTGGACAGTCCAGCTTCAGAGCTGGTATCGAAAACATGCAATGACACTGACAATTAGTTCATGCATTTATGGCGCAAAGACTGAAGCTTCCAGTGCAACTTAGCACACTGGGTTTATAGCTGAATCAATTCAGTCATCCAACTCAACAATGCAACATAAAAACCAAATTAATGTTGCAAAGACAAAATGAGCAGAGCATGTAAGTTTTCTATTTATTTTCCATTTATTTTTCCATGTATTAAATATGAGAAGTTGTAAACTGAACTTTTAAGTAGCGTATATGCACATCTTCAAATAAGAGGAAAATTTTGTATCACACGAGTCGAACTCATCTTTCTTATCATCCTCCAACTCCCTCAATTTCACCAAATACCTCCTTTTAGAAGCCAAGGGTATCACTTCCTTTTTATTATCTTCTGGGGAAGAACTATTACATACACAGCCAAATGGGTATTACAAGTGAATAGTAGGAAGTGGGCTGTGGAAAAACCCTTAGGACATGGCTGGTGACAGTTGTCAGCTCGAAGCTAATGGTCACTGTTGAGCCACAGCTGTGCTTGATTTGCTCAGTATTTTAAGCATGTCAAAATTTTTGCAGGACCCTGTGTTGTTTTTGTCTTTTTGAGTCAGAGTCTCCATGTACATTTCAGACTGGTCTTGAACTCACTTTGCAGTCCAGGCTGACCTCTTAACTCAACACGATCCTCCTGCCCTGGCCTCTTATGCCCAGCCAGTTTTGTAGGAGTGTGGTTCTTTAGCTTGTCTTGAAAAGATACAAATGAATCTGAACCTATAGAAACTTGCCTGACCATTACTTGAAACTGTAAACACCTACTTCCTTTGTAAGAGGCCCCTTTCTTACTGGTGCCTCTGTTGTCCCTACTCTGGTCATCCCTACATCCTGTAAACAGTATGCTCCTCTTAATATCTTTGTAAACTTCAAAGATATTTGAGTTTTCAATGCATTTAGTTCATCTTTTATAAGTGAAGACATTAATGCTTCATTGGTCCCTTGAGTTTTCTGTATAGAGAAATGCAATCCTTATGAGCATTATTTGTTAGTCTTTGTTGGTTCAAATCCCAGCTCACCATCTTAGTATCTGTGTGACACCAAGAAAGTAATTAAATGTTTCTCATCCCTGTGTGCTCATCTTTCAAGTGAGCAAAATTAATAGTGCCTCATTTGGGCTTCCAAAGGCTACATCAGTGAATACCCATGATATGCTTTGACCAGTGCCCTCTAAGTTGTACCATATTAATAGACGATTCCACAGAAACAGAGCTTAGAGGTGTTGCTCGAAGAGGAGACTATATGGTCACGCACCAAATCTAGGTGTCTCACTGCTCTTATAGCCGATCCTTTTGTTCTCCTGAGGCAATCCTATGTGTTCCTGTTCAGATGAAAACCCTTGCAGCCTTGATGCTTGTGAACTCACCTTGATCTTGGACCAGGCACATAGGAGAGAAGTGCTAAGACTGCTAAAACATCAGAGCCAACATACAGAAGAGCAGGGGAGAAGGGACCCAAAGGACTGTGGCTTTTATAAACTTTTTTATATAAGACATTTGGTGAAAGACAGGTCATTGATGGCTTCTACCTTCAGCTATTACTTTCAAGAAAGAGGAAAGTTTTCTTTTACCATTTCTATTTGAAAAAAAGCATCATTAGCATTATCTTTTGGAAAGCTAGATGCAGATCACTGATAGGAAACGTGTGGAGCCTGAAGGCTCAGATTAAACCCCTTGTACATTCTCTCTCTCTCTCTCTCTCTCTCTCTCTCTCTTTTCTTCTTTTTTTTTTTTTTTTTTTGAAGGGGTCTTTTGAAACAGGGTCTTGCTATGCAGTTCAGGCTGGCCTTGAGCTCACTTTCGTAGCCAGGCTGGTCTCAAACATGCACTGATCCTCCTGCCTCAGCCTCCCAAGTGCTGGAATTACAGGGTATGCGCCACCACGCCCAGCTTTTTTGCACAATATTTCTCAATTGCTTGAATGTCATAGTTTCTCTTCAGATTGTGTAAGTTCACCTGGGGGGGGGGACTATGGTTTTTCCTAATTGTTTGAATATAAAATGTGTATCCAGTAACTATAACTCCCTATGGCTTTGAGCACACATTTAGAGTGTAACATGCGTTTTTCTCTCAGGGCTGACATCATTATGGCCTCACACCATGGGCGTTTCCCATATTTTCTTTACTTGAAGTTGCCCTGATCCCAGGAGCACCAACCAGACAATGCTCTTCCTTGAAAAGAAATATCCCTCCTTTAAAATAAAGGGTCCAGGATTAGGAGGGTTCTTCAGATACACTAGCCAAATGTGTAACAAAAAGAACCTACAAGTACTTTGCGTGCAGCAAAACTGTTGAGATCTGCAGATGGAAGTTGGACATCTGGTCATCAGCTTCTGGAATTACATTATCCTAAAGTCGAATTAAATTTCTTTTCTCATCTTAAAATCTACCTAGGAGCAAACTACAGCTTTTTATGGAATGAACAGTAATTTGACAAAGTTAGCTTATATCTTTTAAGATCATCTACAATGCTTAAATTTGCTCTTGCTTTTTTTTTTTTTAACAAACAGATTAAATGATTTGCTGCTGATTACAAATGATCCTATAATGGCTTGCTATCTTTGTAATTAAGTTTCCCAGATGGCTTCTTGCAATATGTAGCCCACCAAAAAATATTTCAGTATCGCTATGTGATATACTTTACCCCTTGGATAGAGCCTAGGAGGTACATTCACTTAAGATAGTAGTTTCAGTATTTTTAACAATCAGTGATTCCTATAAGGCTGTAGGAAATTAGAGCTTCTTAAAAGATAAAGTTCATCGCAGCCTCAGATAGTGTCTGCCTGTGGGAGCATTCTGTAATGAGTTTGTCGCTTGTGACTTATTTTCTATAATGCAACAGCAACATCAAAGCTGTTATTGAGAGAAAAGTGGTGTAGGTATAAGGAAAGTGAAGATAAAACTTACCAGGGAGATAGTACTATCTGAACAGAAGAAACAACTCAGATAATGATTTTCTAAAAGAAATGTGTGAGAAGAAAAAGCAAGAAAAAGAAGAACTGGCGATTTATGACCATGAAATTCTGATAGTCATTGTTGCCTTTGAAATATTTTTCTTTAGTTCCCATGAGTGAGATCTTGTCAGTCACTGGATTAGCTGTTGCACTGTTCAGGGTTTGGCATGAAGTGGATAACAAAAAGATCTACCTCTGCAAATAAACTCTTTATGGAGCTTATGATTTCTTTTACCTTATCATTTGAATGAAATATGTATTTCTTGAAATAGTGTACTCTCCAAAGCTGTGGTGCAGCTCATGGTATTATATATATACGGCTCTGTTTCCCTTCAAATGTGACCCAGAATTGGACATCCAGTGGATTCCTAGTACTCAGCTGCCATGACAAAAAAGATGAGTATTGCCGGCCCATTTGATAAATTCCAGGATCTTAGTTAGAATTTAGGGCCTGGGAGATAGCTCAGCAGCATAAGCATCTGCCTGGCAAGTGCAAAGTCCTGAGTTTGATTCCTTGTACAAAAAAAAAGAGAAGAGAAGAGAAGAGAAGAGAAGAGAAGAGAAGAGAAGAGAAGAGAAGAGAAGAGAAGAGAAGAGAAGAGAAGAGAAAAAAAGAATTTAGTAAATTTTATTGTTGCTTAATCAGGTTCAATCACTGTTTCACATTAAAGACTTCCAAGGGAGTAAGATGGATTTTAGATTGAAATCTTCTTACAAAGTGTTTACAAACTTCATTTTCCAAGATCCATGGACCTAAAAGCAGGCTTCCTTTCCTGCTGCTGGAAGATGGGCTGACATTTGGGAAGCAGCATCACTGAAAACCAAAAGAAATGAGATAGCTCTTTATGAATTAAGAACTTGCAATTACTAAAACTTTGACAAACCTTAAAATTGAAGGTGTTAATATGTTATGTAACAAAAGCATGTGCTCTGCATAACTCTGATCCAACTTAGCAGAGAACCTGGACTTAAGTCCTTTCCAAACAGCAGGTAAAAATCAGATTTTAGGTTGGGCTACATTTTGGTAGATGGTAGTTTGGATTACGGCCACAACTCATGTATTTTCTCCTTGAAAGCTAATGAAAATCCTCTGGCTGTAATGCCATTAATCCCCAGAGAAGAAAGAACTGGGGCAGCGTGGAGCACAAACAGATGTGATTTCTATAAGTGCCAGTGATAAAACGGAAGACTGTGCATTAGGAACAAGGATTAAAATAAAGGATACTTAGAAATGTCAAGGAAAGATTCTGCTTATTATGAGGGAAATTCTGTGGTAAACCAGTGGCTTCCATAGTTATTTTTAGTAATCTTGAACTAATAATAAGATTTATCTTAAATTATTGACTGTATAGTCCAATAGTCGAAAATGTATGATTTTTTTTTGTCTTTTTTTTTTTTTTTTTTTTTTTTTTTTTTTTTTTTTTTTTTTTTTTTTTTTTTTTTTTTTTTTTTTTTGAGACAGGGTCTCGCTATGCAGTTGAGGCTGGTCTCGAACTCGCACCAATCCTCCTGCCTCAGCCTCCTGAGTGCTAGGATTACAGGCGTGCGCCACCACGCCCGGCGCCTGAAAATGTATGATGTTATTAAAATATATAATTTTCCTCTTCAGCTGGGCATGGTAGTGTATGCCTGTAATCCCAGGATTCAGGAAGTTGAGGCAGGAGGATTAATGTGCATTCAAGGCCAGCCTGAATGGCATAATGAAACCCTGACTTAAAAAGATAAAAGAAAAATTATTTGTCCTCTTCAAAAAAGCAATATCAATAAAATGTTCATTTGGGGAGAAGGAAGATTGAAAGGCAGAGTAAAATAATAGTGACTTTATTATACTCAGCACTTGCATTAAGTATTCAAAATGCTTATGTAAGATTTCCCTAAACATAACTCTTTAGGTCTGAGAGGCCCTATTATTTTATAAATATTTAATATCTACTCTCTCTTCACTCTAAATCACATAATTCAGGAAGTTCTAACTATTGAGTGGAAACCCTAAACTTAACGGCAGTTGTTGCATGGTATAATTAGGGGACTCTGCTCTGAGGCTGGATGCTGGTTGGGCTCATTGCAGTCTGTGTGCCTCTGATTATGAAAATTCAACCTTGAGGAACCCTGGCCATGGTGTTTCTCCCTTGATGCTGTTAACTGGGGTAGGGTTTTCCAGCCCTCAGAATGAGTGCTATCACTTGTACATGTGTTCTTGGGGGGACAAAGAAGTGCTTGGTTTCACATCCGTGTTCTTATGGCCACTGTGTTCTTACAGCACAACTTTTTGGAAAATGACCCGTCAGGCTCCCTTGATACAGTATTTCATTCCCAAGCACCTTTTCCAGTTTCTAGGCTTCACTTTCATGCCTGTAAGTTCTTCCTAATTGTGATTTTTGGATTACTAATTCTGCATTATAAACCCTGTACCCTTAAGTACATTTTCAAGAGTTCCATTCTCTACCTGCAGTTGATCTGCGCAATACCCTTGCTTCTTATGTAACAATCAATAAAAATTCTACCGGAAACCATATTAGTGTTAGGGGCTTGGATCTTTGCACGCTTGTTTTGTAGCACAGAGGATTGACCACTGGGCCTTCAGACTGAGGCACATTCCCAGCCTTTTAAAAAAAAATTTCTCTTTTAGGGCCAACCAGATCGCTCAGCACATTAAAGCACCTGCCGTGCTGGCTCCATCCCCAGGAACCGCATGCAGGGATTGAACGTGGAGCCTTGAGCTTGCCAGACAGGCACTTAGACCACCAAGCTATGACTCCAGAAAAAAAAAAAAAAAAAAAAAAAAAAAAGGAAAGGAAAATTCTTTTGAGACAGGGCCTTGCTTAGTTGGCCAGGTTGGGCTCAAACTTGTGATTAACCCAATTCAGCTTACCCAGTGGCTTGGATTAGAAGCACAGTTCATCACCTTCAGTTTCTAAATTACTGTTTTTTTTATTTTTTTTTATTTTGTTTGTTCCTGTTTGTTTTTACCCTTCAACTTTGGTCCTCAGCCCTCAATCTTAACATCGTTAGTATTACAGGTGAATACTACTGCATCCTACTCTGAATTAGTTTTAAAAGCATCCGTGTGTTAGCTTCATGGTTTTCACAAAATTGATATGATTTTGGGCAGACTCAGAAGACCCCTAGTAATATTTCATCAGTCAAATATATAGAGCCAGTTCTTATTAGAACTCCATGCAAGCCGGGCATGGTGGTGCACGCCTGTAATCCCAGCACTCGGGAGGCTGAGGCAGGAGGGTCGATGCGAGTTTGAGACCAGCCTGGGCTACAAAAGTGAGCTCAAGGCCAGCCTCAACTGCATAGCGAGACCCTGTCTCAAAAAGACAAAAAGAAAAAAAAAAAAAAAAAGAACTCCATGCATAAAATTCAGATATAGTTTCTGTTAATTAATCACTGATATTGATAAGAAAATGATTACTCTTCTAGAATTTGCAACTGGGCTGTTTGCTTAAATGAATAGTAACGCTGTATGTCCTCATACCTTTTCAAGCATGATTCGCATAGTATAGTATTTGGTGTTTACTCTCCAGAAATCTAAAACTTGAGAGCTCTCAGCAAAGTGGGATAATGAACAAATGTTACTGTATAAGAAGCAAAAGAATAACCTCAAAGCAGGCTTGGCTCTGCCTATGGATGGTGGGTCCTACTTATTGTCTCAGAGCTCCAAGACAGTATCCCCTAACGCAGCGGTAAGAGAATGGTAGCTCTTAGTTCACTTTATTTTCAGCACATGCCCAAGTCAGCTGATATGGTTGATAGGGTAAAGCAGAGATCACTGAAGTAATACATTACATACAAAAACAAGTGGTTTTCCCAAGCTAATGCTTTAGTCTTAGGATCACATCTCGCAACAATCAGGCATGTCCAGGAAGAACTTCTAAAGTAGCTTTTCTGTTATTTCTTTCCTCCTTTCTTCTTTTCTTCTTTGATCCATCTAGGGTTCACACCTATGGCCTCACACAGGA
Source organism: Myocastor coypus (assembly GCA_004027025.1). Classification (NCBI taxonomy): domain Eukaryota; kingdom Metazoa; phylum Chordata; class Mammalia; order Rodentia; family Myocastoridae; genus Myocastor; species Myocastor coypus. Next base: position 67,078 of record PVJA010003155.1, read on the forward strand.
CAAATTTCCTACCACTGAACTACAGCCCCAAGACCTCCAAATAGCTTTATTGGGGTTGTCAGGCACTCTTCTTCTTGATGTGTGGCTCTCAGTTATTGAACCTTCATTTTGTTTCATTTGCTTATAGGGTATCACTCTGACAAGAATGTTAGTTTTACTATTGCTCAAAGATAAGGAAATAAATACCTTATGAGAAAAGAGTGTTGAGATCAGGCCTTTCAGTTTCCAAGGCATTCCAGTCTTTTAAATATCACTTTAGCAATATCATTTGAATCTCCTTATAAAACAAATCCAATTTTATTTCTAGTAAATGTTTTTGGTGATTAAAAATTGGAAGCCTCCCTGTGGATATTTTGTTAGATAGAAAATTTTATTAGACAGTAATTTTATTCCTTTGAAGGATTTAAATCCATACTATAAGATCAGAAGAATCCTATTCATATTTACTATACTTGCTAACTAAAATCACAAGTGTCATTAATGTGTGTGCACTGCATTTTGAAGGTTAATCTTTTAGTTTTGTCTATTCAGTGTTAAAGAATCAACTAGAGTAAAGCTTAATGGAAGATATTTTAGATAGAAGCATTAGTTCTCATATTCAGTCATCATTTCTGTTCATATGAATTTAGTAAACAGTTGCATGATCGTAATTTTAAATGAACGCCAGACATTGACCGTAGATTCTGAAAAACCTAGATTCACCCTTCGAGACTTGCCATCTGGTGGCTACAGCACACATTGGACAACTAAAGTTGTAAAGCAGGAGCTGAACTGCACTTTGTGGTGGCCTGCCTACTGCTCAGGCTGTGTCACAGAGGGCTACACAGAGTGGTTGTTCTGAGTACCAAACCCAAACTCTAGCAGCTTACCTCGAGATGATGACTTCAGTCAACACACTTACCTTAGCTAAAACCTTAAGAGTGGGAAATAGAAATCAAAGCATTATTGTTCCGACTTCTGTAAGTGATACTTATAGAACCTGCCTTGGGCATATTACTATAAGGTTTTGGTAAATGTTAGCAACACAAAAACTTGGATAGTGTCATCAGATGAGTGCTTTCTTCTTCCAGGGAGCTAGCAGCATTCCGTTCCTAGGATGCTTTATTGTTTGATCAAAATACTTCTGTTTTCTACACGCTGTTATTATCTGTAGGTAATGATCAATAAATGAGGCATAAAATAATTGTTCATTGCTTTTGAGGACTAGTAAAAGCACCATACAAAAACATTAAATAGACTACAAGTTACATTTTGCAGTGTTTTTCTGCTTAGGTGTCCTGATTAGCTTTGTGCATTTGAGTTCTGCAAATTATGTGTAGACTGTTATGTGCTGGTTTTCATTTTAGTCAGTTTACATATTTGGCTTCTACTGATTTTGTCTCAAAATTAGGAACATTTTGTATATCACATGCATTGACAAAACTGGGGTTCAGTAGACAAATCTTAACTAGAAAATAATGTAAATGTTTATCAAGTAACTATATGAGACCTTTTATTTTGGAAAAATTTGGAAATGGTATTTTGGTGTATATTTGAGGCAGTTAATATTTTTCTGATGTTGTTGATAAAATTTGTGCAGATTAATACTGTATTATAATGAGATGAGTTTTTCTAAAGGAATTTTCAGGTACTGCACTTTTTTCCTTTCTGGACACTGTTAGGCTATACCTAACTTCAACCTTTAGGTGGCAGCATTTGAGAACAGTTATAGATAGATAGTTGCCACCATTTAGAAAAACTGTACTCGTCTTCAAATGAAAGGACGTAAAGTATACTGTTCTTTATAACAGTAGTCAAGAAGATCTGTTACCAAGCTTCAGACAAGTCCCACAATTTGAACAGTGTTTTCATACTGAGCCTGTTTATTCCCATAAAAACTTCTTGTGTAGTACCATTTATTCACTGATTATAACTCTCACTGAAAGTAATGTCTTCCAAATGGATATTCCTATAAGACCTTTATTCCTGGCATTTCCTGGTTCCACTAGTTTTAATGGATGTAAATTAATTAAACATTTCTGGAAATTCCTTCCAAAGTATTGAAGATAAAAGGACATTATCTTCCTTCTTGTAATTCATTATTTTAAAGTGCTTTGCGTTTCTGTCTAGTGAAGGGGAGGATAGGAAAGGGAAAGAAATAGTTGAAAGCTAATTTATATCAAGGCCTTAGGTTAATAATCCCTTTTAGTTGCTAACTAGTATAATCACCACAAAAGATAAGTTTTGTTAAACAATAGATTATGTACTTTGGTTGTATCTATCACTCCACTCTTGTTTCCTTTTGCAAAAAGTGAGGTCAGTCAGTTTTATTTCACAGCTAAGCACCTAATCAAGATCAGGCTACATATGAATAACTTCATTAAGAGATATAATCATGGATATAGTATGTTCTATTTAATGGAATCTCAGTGTTTCATTTTTTTTAATTTTTAAAATTTATTTATTTTTTTATTCTCATTTTTTTAAATCAGTGTTTCATTTTTAAAGACAATAGTGTGAGCTTTTCTGTGCCTACAATTCTTGTTGCATATGGTTATTAACTTTCTACCATTTTATTGTTATATATTCCAGGAAATCTTGTACTATCATTTTAATAATAATTATTATGCATTTTGCTTTAATCTTAATGCCTGATTGGAAAATGTTCCAGAAATTGTATCCTGATTTGAGTTCAGAGGATTTAAGTGTTTTTCATTATATTAAGAGATATAAAATTTCACTACTTAAAGTTAAAAGGTTTTGTTAAAGTATTTGAAACGACTTTGATTTTGACTTAGTTGGCAGCTGTTAAATAAAAGAAAAAACTTACTTGTTAATTATCTTAAAATTTGTTACTTCAGACACCCTTCCAAATATATAATAAGTGCTTTGCGTTTCAGCTGTTTGCATTTGTGCTGTTTATGTTACCGGTTTTCAAGCTAGCAAATGTGGGGAAGGAGAAATCTAGCAGCGGAGGCTGCGATGCACGCATGCGCAGTTTCTGTGAAGGCGTACTACACAAGTGTGTTCACACAGTGATCATTCCCATTAGCACTCTCTCACGTGCCTGAGTCACAAGGTGGCTTAAGCAGAGTAGATCCTTGGCTCAAGTTAAACATCTGCCTTTCTGTCACCTCTCTCTGTTCTCTGACTGCTGCTGTTGCCTTTGTCCACAATAAATCTCTTCCATAGCTGGCAAATGATGTTTGCACCTCTGTGACTGGTGGGGTTGGCAGAAAAAGCATAAACATACACCTTTCTCACGTGAAACAGCCAGGACAGCTTTCGATGTCCAAATTTGGGTCTCAGCCTCATCCCTGAGATTAGCAAGAGGAAGAGAATCTGGACCTGTGCATGACCGTATCAAACTGGTTTCACCTCAGTCCCAAGCAGGGGGAACAGAGTTTGCAAAAGCCATATCCAGACAGAAGCACATGAAATTTCCTAATGGAATCATGGTAAGCTTTATGAAACCTGAGCCCATATCAATGCCAGAGAAGCTACATAACAGACAGGCATCAAGTACTTGTGAAAACCAGTACTGTTCTTGTGTGTGTGTGCAAACACATGTGTATGTGCGACAGAGAGAGAGAAAGGAGGAAGGAAAAACGAGTGATTTGGCAGAAAAATAAGGCATACAAAATTACCATTCTTGTTTTTCACTCAGATCCCAGGTATCTGTTTATTTTAAATCTAAAATTGATAATAAAATCTAATGCTAATGTCACCTACACTATCAAGCTCATTCACCGAAATCGAGCATAATTAGATCCAGTGCAAATTTCTTCATATAATAACTGCCTTACTAAATTTTTTATCGAAAGTTTTCTCATCACTATTCAAATAGCTAGTAATAAAACCTTTCTAATAGTAGCAAGCTCTTATATTGGCACAATAATAGGCATCATAGCTCTGATTATTTTGTTAAAAGATTTACCATATATGTATTCTCTGCACATATAAGTTTTGCAATAGAGAAATAATAATGGAGGGGAACATCCTCTAAGTTGGAGTAATTTAAGGTAATGTTGCAGTAAAATATTTAAATTCTCTCTTGACATGCCTTAACTATAATTGCTGAAGAGCTGCAGTATTTGTTATAATACACAATGGTACTAAACTCCATTTCCTACTCCGTAAAAGGGAATATAATACATTCAGTTTTATAAAAATGAAAGGAGATGTGAATTCAACATAGAATTTCACACACTGAGGGTTTTAATAGTTGTCATAATACAAATAATGATTTTGTGATAAAGATGATTAAAATCAGACTTGTAGATATTTGAGAACCAAATTAAGATGCATTAGAATCTTAATGAGTTAGTTGCCTGCTTCCTTGTGGTCATGTTCTTTCTATTTTCATGAATTTGTTCATTTTAAGTTTAAAAATAACCATCTTGTACTAAATGTACTTGATTTTATGAAGTCTTTTATGTGCACAGGTACTGAAAAATATGGAGAATAAGTGGGAAAATTAAGAGTTGCTTCTGCGTGCCTCTTTTCTGAGCCTGAGCTGCCAACTCCATCAGGCGTGGACATGCATTCCAGCTCCTGTGCTGTCCAAGTCATGTAGCAATGTCACTTGATCTTTATATTCAGGGAGATTATGGACAAATGAGCCAGAGCAGGTCTGGAGCTCATGCTTTCCCTTTCCACTGAAGTAATTGATCTCAGAGTGTGTCTACAGGGAGCCCCACAAGTTGTGAATTCAGATTCAGTACAATGGAGTCATATGTATTGTAGCGCCCTGATAATCATGGCTAGAAGTGACCAGGTTTCCTGAATACTGTTTACAGTAGAATCTCATTTACGGAAAACATGGTGCATCTTCCAGTGGCTTGCGACGCCTGCTATTCTAGCTTGTGAGTGAGGCTATTGTGTGGGGACTGTGGAGTGTACTGTGGAGGATGGTGGGGGCTCCTAGCTGCTGATAGTTTCTGCAGCGAGAGACAAGCATGCAAGAAGTCCTAGTGCTAAACATGGCCTTTGTCAACCGTTACACATGAACAGCTCCCTGTTCCCTATACAATTACAGGATGGTAAACGTAAAGGCAGTAACATGTCACTCAAGATTTTTCCTTCCCTGGAAAACGTCTTACGCTGCCAAAATGTGTGTTGCCTTGAGTTGAAAAGACCATGGTTTATGGTGCCCTCTCGTCTACCCTCCTCCCTCCATCTGAAGCAGTCTTATTTCGCTCTTCACTAGGTGTCCTGCAAATCCTAAGGGAAATACGGGCTGTCCTAATTCACACTATGGTGTGAACGAGTGCTGGTCACTGCCCCCATGGAGGTTCACACCCTGTAACCTCATGGGGAGCCTCTTGGTGCTTTCAGTAATATCAACAGCCACTACGGCTCGTGGGTCATAGGTTCGCCACCACTGTTCCCTAAGGAAGACAGTTAGAAAAGGTACCCCCCCCAATGATAATTTTGCAATTTTAATGGAGGCTGAGGACTTCTTCCACAGCATATCTTCAGGGGAAAAAAAATCAGGAAAAATGTAGGCCTTAGACCAATGAAAATAGGCCATTCATTAATGCCTTTCACAAATCATCTACCTGCTGCTTATGTTCTAGATATTTTTGGTGTTTCACTTTACTGCATTAAAGTAACTTTCAAAAGAAAGACTAAGAAATATAAACCTAATTGATAACATTATTGATATCATTTTATACAACATTAAAAACAAATGAGAAGGAAGACAGTCTTTTGGTTATCAGTTGAAAATTCGGAGGAGTGAGGGCTTTTGGCCTCACCAGGGACAGTCTGTGTACTAGGAAGCAAGCACGGTGGTCTGTCCAAGTATCCCAGGGGCCTGGCCAGTTGGCCTACCAATGCAGTGACCCTACTTTCTACAGTGTGAGTCCTTATGAAGATAATCTTTGAGAAAGAATGCGGAAAATATGCGTTGGATCTTTGTATACATTTGGTGTCAGATCTGTACGTTGAGGATGGAAAAAAAAAAAAAAATCCATGCGTCTTGCGACCTTCTCACATTCTTTTCTCTGCTCCAGGGTTCTCGTTCTCTCAAAGGCCAGCCTGCATGGTTTGCCTCTGCTTTATGTTGCCCCCTTCAGTAATTCTGTCTTGTGCTTGGGACACACTTAGTAGTGAATGCTAGACAGCTCTCATGATTTCATCCTGCAACCTGCCTGGAGACCTTGCCCTCTCAGCTTGTGTGTGTGTGTGTGTGTGTGTGTGTGTGTGTGTGTTTATTTTTTACCATGTGTCATGTCATGTCAGAGGTCGAACCTGGGTCCTTTATGCTTGCCTGGCATGTGCTTAGGCTGCAGAATTATCTCCTTGTCCCTCTGCCCTCTCAGCTCTTGTGTTCTGCTATTCCTCCCCCTCCTTTCCCCTCTCCTCGCATCTCTTTTCCCTCCCCTCCTCCCTGCTCTTTTTAGCACTGGGGATTAAACTCAGGACCTTGCGAAGCACTTCCCTGGCAGGTGCTTATGCCCCTGAGCTATTTCTCCAGCTCCTGTCCTTTTATTTTAAACTTCTTTTTGTTTCTCTAATATCACATCCTACCATTTTTTCCAGCTAGAATATTTTGCTATATTTTGTCATTTTACTATAATTTATAGTACATAGGTTCTAAAGACTCTCAGGACTATCTTGGCACAACAGACTAACTCTTCCCCATGTCTCCAGGGTACAGGAAAGGCTTTCTCCCTCTAAATGATTGAACTTTATATCAGAAAAAAATATGACTGGAAATTATGCAGCAGTTAACAATATAACTATTGTTATATGACACATGTTTTATAACTTTTTTTCTGGATCTATAAATCAGATTGTTTAAAAATTTAGTACAGGGTCTGCAGGGTCTCACTATACATATTGAACTTGATGTGATCCTCCTGATTTTAGCCTCCTAAGTGCTGGGGTTACAGGTGTGCCTCACCATGCCCAGTGTCAATCCATGTTTCAGTGTGTCCTAGAAGCAGGGCTGGCCGGGCATGCTTAGGTTTGAACCCAGGCTACTGTACTCTGCCTAAGCAGGAACTTGGGTCTGCTAAGTTATCTGGCCAGCCCTATAAACTAATTTAACTTATAATTTTAACTTTTTGAATAAGAAGTAGTGCAGGACTATGAGTCTTATTAATTTTACTGTCAAAATATCCAAGGGACTCATTGCATTTTTAAAACTAAAATTCTGATCATCAGTTGAAGAAGAATCTGCAGACACTAGCCTCAAGACTATGGTAAATCCAGAGTGTATCTGTGATCTGAGTTTGGAAGCTGGTCACTTAAGTCTCTGGTCCTTCAACTTGTTCCCTGTCTGCATGCTTTCTCCATTACTAAATGCCAACTATCAGCATTTTACACTGGATCTTCTCCAATATCCTGTCAGCTGTGAGTGTGCACTGATAGCCTTCTGACACCAACATTCATTCATTCATGTATTGGTGGTACCAGGGATTGAATTCAGAACCTTGCGGTTGCCAGGTAAACACTTATTCCACTGAGCCATCTCTCCAGCTCAAACACCAGCATTTTAAACCAAGACTAATGCCAAGAACCACACTGCTTTGTAAAATTTCACCTCGCTACCGTTTTAATGCACCCTTACTTACCTGCGTGTCTCATTCATCAAGGTTCTCTGCCAGTGTGTCTTTCTTGAGATAATCCTTCTCTGGGTGCCCAACCATGTACTCAGTACTCCAGCATCCCCATTCCACAGATCAGAGCACTTGACATGTCACATTGTGATAGATTTCGTGCCCATGTACAACATTTAGCCCTATCCTGGAAAAAGGCTGTATTTGCTTTCGTCACGCTGAGCACCAGGCAGGTACACAGTAGGTGTATACTCGTCGGGTAAACTCTGTTTAATTCAGGATCGATCTTCTGAGGGACCTTGGGTGTGCAATTCATTGCACATGACAATCCCAGGTTGAGGAAGACATGTTTTTCTAATAGATTTCACTTAGTTTGTATGACATCAGAGATGTCATGACACAATCTTCCTGGAAGGAGAACTTGATTAGTCAAAGAGAATCAGATATAAATCAGAATCATATATAAGTGCAGATTTATTCTCAGAAGTCAGAAATCATGGAGTTGCTCAGAGATTAGAGTACACTGCAGTACGTCTTGATTAGTGGTTTGGAAGACAGTTCCCCTTTTAACAGCTAACTTTTGTTTTGCTTTTTTGATAAGTTAACAGGATAGTCTTTGCTTAGTGCCTATGATTTAAAGTAAAGATGAAGCCGGGCGTGGTGGCTCACCCCTGTAATCCCAGCACTCGGGAGGCTGAGGCAGGAGGATCGGTGCGAGTTCGAGACCAGCCTGGGCTACAAAAGTGAGCTCAAGGCCAGCCTGAACTGCACAGCAAGACCCTGTCTCAAATAGACAAGAAAGAAAGAAAGAAAGAAAGAAAGAAAGAAAGAAAGAAAGATGATTGTCACAGTCTTCTATTCCATATGAGTCCATAAAACATTTGATATAAGTGTTTTCAGAGTTATAGTTTTTATTTTTTATGCAAGTTACATCCAGACTGTATGAACTCAAGTCTGTGATCATAACACTCTTTTCCCAGTTGCTTGTGTGAGATCTGTGAATCTTTTTTTTGTGCAGTTTTCTGTCTTCCTAGATGTTGATAATCTAGATCCATTAGCAACCTTTAATGTTCTCTTACAGATAATCTGACTTTGATTTAGAAATATTACTTTCCTATTCCGTTCATATTCTCTAATGCCTTTTTCTATCCTGGGTCATACTATGATTTTTATTTCTACAGAAAATTATGGATATTATCAGTAATTGCACTTTTATCATGAAAAAAAAATCTAGTTATATTTCAGAGTCCCAAGATATTTCAAAAAAAAAATCTTTTGAAGTAGTGATTTGATATTGGTAATGCATGTAGTTCGCATATAAATAATAATCATTATACTTTCACATATGATATTTAAGCCACAGGATACTTACCTTCTCATTTCCTATTTGCATGTAAATGGGGTACAGGTCTTCCATCAGAAGCATTACAGGTTTTTATTTTATTGTGTGAAACATCCAATGGAATGATAAGGTTTTCACGTGCTCTTTTGTTGTTGGTTGAGATAGATTCTTCCTGTGTAAACCTAGCTGGCCTTGAGCTCACTATGCAGGCCTGGCTGGTCTCGACCTTCTGACAATGCTCCTGCTTTAGACTCCTGAATGCAAGGATTGTTAGTGTACACCACTATAACCAGCTCCCGTATGATTTTTAAAATTATTACTTCAGGGCCAGTGAGATGGCTCAGTGGTCTAAGCACCTGCTTAAGCAAGTCTAGGCAACTGCAGGGACTGTAGTTTGATCCCCAGCACCACATGCTATGACAGCCCAACCCCCAGGGCAGGCTGAGCCGGCCATAATATATTAAGAAAAAAAAAAAAAAAAAAAGGAAAAGAAAATTATTATCTCAAATGTTTTTAAAATTCCTGTACTTCCTTTACATTGCATCTTGTATTCTAGAGTAGTATCCTATATAACTGTGTAAATCGAAGATTACTCTGAGAATGGGATCACCCTTTTGCTTCGGTGATGTCTAGACACCTCTTTTACCATATGATGTGATATGGTTTGTATCCAGTTGTCCCCTTAAAGCCTCATGTACATCATGGGGCTGTGAAGCATGCGGGTCGAGGGGCGGGGCTTGAGGGGATGCGGCTAAGAGAGGCTCTAATGGTTAAATTGACAGCGCGCTATCAGAGTCCCCGACACACACACACACCAGGCAGCGGTTTCACATGAAGTCATGGAGCAGATCACTTGCACAGGGCAGCGCCCCAGCCCCACCTGCAGTCCCTGTAAAGTGGGGGCAGTGTCTTGAAACCTCCAGGAACTGGGAGCTAAATAAATCTTTCCTCCCCCAAGCTTGTGTGTCAGGTATTTGTTGCAGCCACGACAAAAGAGTGAATAAAACACATACAAAGTTAGCTGACGCTAATTCACTTCATCTCTTAATTTCTGGGTAATTTCCATGGTAGAGTAGATTAGCTCCTCCACCCTGTTTGCATATTTTTATTTAATTATAGTTTTTGAGAGGGATCTCCCTGTGTTGTTCTTGGTGTCTTGACCTCTTCACAAACTCGAGTGGTTCTCCCGCTTCAGCTTCTGGTGGGGCTGCACTTTTGCTCTACTGTACAGCTCTGGCTCCTGCCTGTTTATTTTCTTTTGAATATTTATACAAATGCTTTAAGAAGTCTTTTGGAAATAATGTGACACTAAGCATCTCTTAATGTATGTTCCTCAGAAGACCACAGAGGTGGTCACGTAGTTCCATTAGTCACCATGTTGGTCACAGAATTAGGACATGAAATCCTTGTGGAGGCAGTGTGTCCTTCTGAAGTTCTCTGTGAAATTGCTCCCGGAGAAAGGCACTGCAGAGAAATTAATTCTCTCAAGTGTTTCATTATCCTTGGTTCTTAATTTACCCTGTTATAATTTTTTATCTTTCCTGTCTTTCAAGAAAATGAGTTTTAAAAAGTCTAAGACTTTTTTCTAACTGTATTAAAGCTTAAAAAGAAATAGACCTTCTGTAATCTGTTCTGATCTACACACTGAGTTGTGCTTGTGGAGAATAATGGATTGATTGTATGGCTGGAAATACTGAGGCAAAATAACTCTAAAATTCTGTCAGTTTCCTTCACTTAATTGAAATTAATGAATCTGGATTGCAAACATGCATTTAAGCATACTGCCTACGTTATAATTATGTTGTAATTATACTGGCCACATTGCTGGTGTGTCACTGAATGTTTATTTAATGCCATATTGTAAAAAGAATGACAAGATTAACAGAAATTTTGCCTAGAATATGAAGGTTTTGGCTCCAGTCTCTGTCTTACCTCTCACTACAGGTAAGACTCAAACTGTTTCCCCACCTTGAAAATGGGATCACCAGGCCTGCAAGATAGTTCAGTGGACTAAGCACCTGCTTAGGCAAACACAGGGACCAGGATTCTATCCCCAGCACCACTTGCTGTGTGGATCCTGACCCCAGACGCCAAATCTAGGCATGGTGGCCCATGCCTGTGATCCCAGCCCTGGGGAGGCTCAAAATAGGAGGATCAGTATGTAAAGGCAGTGAAGTGAAACCCTGTACCAGAAAGAAAGGAAGGAAGAAAAGAAAGAAAGGGAGGGAGAGAGGGATGGAGGGAGGGAGGGAGGGAGGAAGGGAAGAAGGAAGGAGGAAGGAAGGAAGGAAGGAAGGAAGGAAGGAAGGAAGGAAGGAAGGAAGGAAGGAAAGAAGGAAGGGCTTATATCTTTGGTTTCCATGTCAGAATCCATCTGTTTTAAAAATACACTTCGTGTTTTGAGTCAGTACAAACTGTAATACACTCTTAGATTTAAATAAGTTTATGACTAAACTTCATTAAGTTTGTGTCAGCACAGTGCTAGGTACAGTGTGTTTACTCTGCGCTGGGCGAGGGAGGACAAAAACAGTTCAAAACCACAGAAATATACACACTGTGAGGAGTGCCTTGAAGGCAGTGCAGTGGGTGGCAGGGAGAAAGGGAGAAGCGGGACTGAGAGGTAGGAAGTGAGCCTGACAGAGAGTGATCACGGTAGGGTTAAACCTGCAAGGTAAGAGAAAAACAGCCAGATTAAGATTTAAGCAGAGCTTATCAGTGGAGGCAGAGGACAGTTACAGAGGGCAGAGTCCAAGGCTGAGGTTGGCTAGGTAGATTAGGTAGGAATTTCATAAGGCAAAGCCTGAGGCAGGCTTAGAGGGAGGGCTTTATTGCAAATACAGCCTCAATGTGAAGGAGGAAGGAGGGAGGAGGGGAAGAGAGAGGAAGAGGGAGAGGGAGGGACGAAGGGAGAGAGACAGACAGACAGAGACATAGAGAAACAGTGACAAAGACAGACAGACACAGAGAGACAGAGACATAGAGAAATACAGGAAGAGACAAAGACAGACAGACGCAGATTGCTTGCCATTCTTATAGAAGACTGTATATGTTCTGGAAGGGTGAGAGGTTTGACTTCTTATGTTTTGGAAATGTGCCTTTTTGGGGAAAGCCTGGGTGCTTAGACAGTTCAGTAGAAGAACACATGTAGAACTTCAGTGTGCTGAAGGGGTTTTCTAAAGGGCTGTGTACCTCCTGGGAATGTTCATATTCAGAATTAGAGAACCCAGACCTAATCTCAGAGTGTTTGTCATGTAGGTTAAACTAAAAAATTTAAACAATAACTAATTCCAGGCAGTTATGGATGGCCAATCAGAAGCATGCTATGTGCAGCGTCTTGCATAATTGCTTAATCTTTTGAGCAGGCTGTGATTATGCCTAGGTCCTCTTCAGTGGTGAAGGATTTCTTTGGGAATTTTTGAAAAATGGAACATTTGCATATGTTAAGTGAAGGAGATTTATGACATTCCTGCACTAACAGTACTGGACATGTGCAGAACAGAGAGTTGCATTTTGAAGTAATCATAGTGGGTGGAAACATAGGCAGGTTGGTTGCAAAGAGCGTGGAATGCAAGCCTGCAGACTTTTTTTGTTTTAATGTGTTTTTATTTTTAGTTGACAAATACTAGTTGTGTGTGTTACACATTTATTGGGCATATAAAGATGATTCAGTATGTGATTATGTGGTGCACGATCAAATCAAACTAATTGAGGCAGACATCAACTCCTTATGGTTTTTTGGTGGTTGAAACTAAAAAATCTACTCCGTTAGTGATTTTGAAATATACTATGCATTATAATTTATTATATTCTCAGCAAGTTCACCCAGGCACACGAAGACAGGCACCATATGATCTGGCATACGTGAGAAATCTTGCAAAATTGAGCTCGCAGACACAGGAGAGGAATGGGGATGGGGAAAGGAGTGTTGATCAAAGCTCTGGGGACACAGTTTTCAGAGTGTGTGCCTCATCCCTGTGGGTGCCAGCCATGACGGGCGCTAAGATGGAGAGACTTGGGGTTGCAGTGATGTACCAGAGTGCGCAGGGGAAGCTTGCCAGGATTAGAAAGATCTAGAGTCAAAGTTCTGGTCCAGGATGGTGTTTGAGTGAAAAGGAAGATGACTTTTCAGAGATCAAATGAAAAATGATACAAACTGAGTGTTTAAAAACAGAGAAAAAAAATGGCACTGAGTAATAGGTGGTAGTTATTTTAGAAAGAAAAAAAAAAAAGAGCTTCTCCTCATAAATTCAGGAAATTTTGGGTGATTACCTAATAAACCTGATGTTTGATAGATGGGAAGCCAGAAGATTTGTCGTGGTAATAATTTCCAATAAAATGTGCACGTCACACATCTACTAGAGAAGCCGTGTACCAGCAGGTGACGCTTTTGCGGGTTGTAATAGTATTCCTGCAGCAAAGTCCAGATCCCTCAGTAGAGATCCTTGCATGTCCACTGTTACCTAATTTTATGTTTCCTCTCTCTAATACTGCAGGGTGACAGTCATCTTATTTGATGTTATTTCACTCAGCCCACACTGTAATAATTACCACTCCGTGGCCAGAATTCTACAACTCTCCATGTTGCTCCTTCAGTGGGGCAAGCTTGCAAAAATGAAACACACTAATGCTATTCCTTTGCTTTACCCACCAAATATGTCACAGGCATAGCCACAGTTCATTTTTAAACTGTGTTCTATACCTTAGCAACATGTCCTACAACCAGAATATCTTCTGCACTTGAGGGCAATTTTTGAAATGTTTTCTACATAAATATTTTAGCAAAATTAATGCTGAGTGTGAAAGATAAACAATAAAAATTACACTTAAAATCCCCTGAATCACAGAAGGGCTAACCTCTAATCATACTTTAGCATAGAGCCTCCCAGCTTACTTGCTTCTGCAGGATTCTTGTATGAATTAAAATTTTGATATTTCGGTACATTATTTCTTTTATCCACTTTTCTCAATTCATCATTTTGCATCTTGTGAGTAAACAACTGTGGAATGACAGCATCCTTATGGTCTCTTATGAAATTCAAAATACCCTGCTACTTTTGACTGTTTGGCTGGTTCATAATATTTTCTATACTGAACAGTGCTGTGCAAAATATTTATATACACACACATGGAGAAATGGGCACATTTTGTTCAGCACTTGTTTGTATGTACAGCACATATACACACATACACATCTGCATGTGTATGTACACACGTGAACTTCCGTTTTATCTCATGTTTTTATAAATAGCATGTTGATAAGCATGTTTGCAGTGATTAGTGGTTACATTCATCAGGGGAGTTGGCACATAGACCGGGCACATCTTGGTTCTTTCTTGTCTACTTCTTTCCCTTACACCCACCCCCGTGTCTTGATTACCTTTCCATTTACAAAAAGTCTATACAAAATTTCTAAAAGCAACAATCGTGGGTCAAAACTGTGTAGTTTTAAGAATTGCTGTGTGAACTTTCAAATTGGCTTCCGCAAATGAACCCTCTTTTCCAGCCTGATGTGGAGATAGCGTCTCCCCAATAGGTCTCCCCCAAACTCATCCTGCAGTGTTTCTCTCCCCCAGGCTTTAGATTGCAACTGGGAGGTTGCTTTCTGTTCAGTTTTTTAAGCATTTTCTTTCATTAAAGAGTAAAAAGAGGGGCTGAGGAGATAGCTCAGCAGAATAAGCGCGTCCTTGCTAAGTACAAGATCCTCAGTTCAATTCCTAGTACCACCAAAAAAAAAAAAAGAGTAAAAAGAAAAGCAAAAACTACACAAGAAACAGTATATGTCAATACATATGGTGTAGAACTCCAAAATAAGAATAAAAACTTAACAGTGGTTGTAATATTACATACTATCATCAAGTCTTTTGCTCAGATTAACAAATACAGGAATGCAAGATTGGTCAAGTAATTAAACACTATTGCTTTGCTTTCAATAAATCAACTTTTTTCTTGTCCTTTTATTTTTTTATTTTTTATGTTTATTTTGAAGTGTGTAATAATAATTGAAAAGACATTAGAAATGGCACACATTTAGATGAACAAGATGAGACGTATTCAGCTGTGGTTTTTGTATTGCCAATTGCTGTCTTGAGATTATAGATGCCAGCATATAAAATTAGTTAGTGTTTTCTGTTCTTTTGTATTTTCACTTATTTTGTACCAGGAACTGAATGTAGGTCCTCAGGCTTGCCAGGCAGGCACCATGCTCTGAACTATATCCCCAGCTCTATTTTAACTTTTGGACTGAATGTTCACATTCTTGGAAAATTTCCACCAGAATATTGTGTCACCCCAACCAGTTTTTAAAGCTTATTTTAAACAGATTTGCTATGTGTGTTTTATATTACAAAATACTCATCCCATGATAAAAACCAATCATGCCAAATATCTTATAGTTTCGCATTGGAAGTGTCCACTTTTTCATAAGCTTATTTATCTAATTAGTTCATTCAGTATGTTTCCTTAAATAGCAAAAATACTGATATTTACTGACATGTCATATAATGTATTTTACTATTTTATGAAAATTTTCTTAACATTTAATATATAGCAAAAGAAAAATGTAAATTAAAAAAAAAAAAAAAAGTACAATCCAGAAAGTTAAGTGTTGGTTTCCACAGCCTCTAAAAACAAACTTTGTTCCCAGCAATGTTTGTGCGGACAGTGTGACAAGTGACTGTTCAAAATGGTCCGTAATGGATGACCTATAGTGAATGGCTATGGAACTGAAAGTCCCAGTCACACTCTTGGTGGCTGCAAGGCAATGACTTTCCTCCCTTTCCTATTGGCACTCCTTTTCTTTATTTTTTTAAGAATTTTTATTTTATTTTATTTTATTTTCCTTGTTTCAGAGCGTGTGTTTGTTTATTTATTTATTTTTATGGCCGGCTCAGCCTGCCCTGAGGGTAGGGCTGGCGCAGCATGTGGTGCCGGGGATTCAATCCGCGGTCCCTAAAGCTGCCCAAGCTTTCCTAAGCAGGCGCTTTAGACCACTGAGCCATCCTGCCGGGCCCTGGCACTCCTTGGATGGAGTACGTATCTCCTGCTAGAACTATACCTCGGAGTAGCTGACCCAAATCTCAGTTATTCAAAGAGGAAGAAATTCTGATGGTTTCCATAGAGACTTAGATGGAGACTTGAGGGAATATACTCTGAGATTACAATGGGAGATCAAATTATAATGGAGCTCATCCAACACCCAAGTGGAACCTAGATGTCTGCAGAGGGTAAGACATTACTACAGAGCACTGATAGCCACTGCAGAGGGTAAGACATTACTACAGAGCACTGATAGCCATGGTTCTCAGGTATCTGTGTCAGATCAGGGACAAGTGATTGATCAATGAACTTCAGTAAATGTCTCATTATTAGTAAGTAATATGAGAACACTGTTGTCAGGTAATTTGTTCATAATGGACCATTCATGAATGTACATTTTTTATGTGATTAGGGAATTCAGTGATACCATGAATTGCTATGTATTCAATCAAAAAGATGTGTTCTGGATAAGAAAATTAATATTTTCATTTCATCATTTTTCTCAGGTACTCTTTAGATACTAGTTAATCAACATAAAGCAGAACAAATAGTGATGAAATTATTATCTAGTATTATCTAATTATCTAATGATAGATAAGTTTTGTGAAGAAAATTATTTTTAAAAATTCTTTTATTTGTTTACTTATTTGGTACAGGTCTCCCTGCACAGTTCAGACTCATACATCCACCTTTCTTAGCCTCCCTAGTGCTGAGATTACAGGCATGCACCACCATGCTGGTTCTGGAAACCTGGAGCTGGCACAGCATGGTGTGCCAGGGATCGAACTCAAGTCCTTGCACTTGCCAGGCAGGCATTTGGACCACTGAGCTATGTCCATGGCCCAGTAAAGAAAATTAAAGGCTACGGGAAAAGAGATAAAGCACTTGGAGAAGATGGCAGGTTAGCCCTACCCTGGGAAACCTATACCGATGTGTAACATTGATAGCAGTAAAAGCAGATGAAAAAAGAAACAGAGGTTCATAAGAAAGGAGTGTGCTCAGTTCATTGCATCTTCAAAGATTATTTGGATACTTACATCATTTTCTCATTTTCTTGGTGATTTTTTCACATTTAACATTCAAATCCATAAAGGACCCCATGTGACTAGAAACATGAAAGTTGTGGTAATTAGCATGTTTATTTTTAGATATATTTTTTCATGTTGTTTTGGTTAGTTGTGAGGTACTAAAACAGTTGCTGTTGTTTTTAGAAAAGATTCAAAGACATTATGTTAGGAGGGGTGACAGGGAAAGGTAGGGTAGACCTGAGTAGGACAGAGGAGCAACAGTATAGTTTATCGATGTATACATTTCAGCAAAAAAGGTTTTAGGCATGTTACTAATGTCCTGTGTTGATGACTAATAGATTCATATCCATCGACTTTGCAAATACTACAATTTAGACTTCTTTGAGTTCAGCAGCTTGCTTTCCACTGTCCCAGCTATACCATGACCAGAAGTTAGACCACCCTAGATCCTAGACTATCTCAAGGAGTAATCAAGTTGTAACTGTGACTTGCCATGCTGGACCCAGTGGAACCAGTCATTTTCTATCAGTATTTTAAACTGTATACCATTTGCTGGCCCAGTATGATATCAAGTAAATATTCTTGTCATCTGAATAAGTGGCAGTGAATAGCGAACATGACATTTGTTGGTGATATTTTCAAGATTAACTTTATGGAGAACTATTTCCGTTTTCCTTGTGATGACAAGTATATTTTAGTTATATGCCGTCAACCCTTTGTGTTAGTGGTTTCCCATCCATGGATCCAGTGAAGCATGAGAAGAAAATGTTTGGGGAAAATGTAGTGTAGGCTGTTTTCTTGTCATTGTTCTTTGCCAGTACCACACAATGGGATGTTTATATAACACTTCTCTTGCATTTGGAACCCTAAGTTATTTAAAGCTATTTAAGGTATCTTGGAAGATACACAGAGGTTATAGGCACCTTTTAATAAGGTACTTGAGATCAGAGGATTATGGTATTTGGTCTGGGGTCTCAAATCAACTCCCTTTAGTGAGAGAATAACTATAAATATGTGGAGACTTAAAATATTAATAAATATGTAAAAGTTCAACTATGACCATCAACTCACTATGAATTGCAAAGTATCTCAGTGATTTCTCTGAAAGAATATGCACATAATAAAGCAACTCCATCTCTTTTATATTTTAAGTAGAAGATATTTTCCTTTTGAAATATCCTCTCTCGGTAAAGTCCTAAGGAAGCAATAAATCACTTGGCGCATCCAGATGCCAGCCTGCGTTCTTCACTCTCTGCCACCTACCAAAAGTCCTGTGCTCAGGAGCCAAGGACAAATGAGGACTTTTACATTCTCAGGCATCCATCTTGGGCTAAAGAATTTGAGAAAAAATCTTGGCAGAGGTTTACTTCCTGGTAAGTATAATCACTTGAGGATTTCACACATGATGTTCCATTTATCCTTAGCAAATCCTTTTGCACTGACAAAACAGAACATTTTGTGTTTCTCTCCATAGGTAAGAACAATCCATCAGAGTGACTTTAAAGTGACTGAAGACTTCGGCTGTTACTCTCAACATTTTATATTACATACAGTAAAGGCACCAATCATTATGTTAGAAATGTCTGAGCAGTCCTCACCGAGGCATTGGAAATATTTTGATACTTAGAAAGTTGAGGCAAGATATGCTATCGCAGTTGATATTATATCAATGCCAGCTTTTTGGTTAGCATTTAAAATGACAATACATATCTCTTAGTAAAGCAAAAAGAGTATCTGTCTCCCAAGACAGCCAGCTCCTTTTATTTTTCAGTGTAGTTTCCTGTTCAAATGCTATAAGTATTTTAAAAACAAAAGGAAGGAAAGAAAGGAAGCAAGGAAAAAAGAAGGGAGGGAGGGAGAAAAAGGAGAAGAAAAAGAAGAAAGAAAGAACATAGTTCATTGTAGAAACATAAAGGTGAGGCAGGTTTTCTCTTAACATGTTCAAAAATGTTTATTTTAAAACCTAAGCTAAAAACTAAATTCAATGATTTATTTTTATGCATACACATTTAATAGTCATATATTTGTATGCATACATATAGTCTATGGATATCTAGGACATGACAAATAAAGTTCAATTTTTAAAATTTGTACCAGAATTTGTTATTATTTTTTACTTTAAAGAGAATTTAGGGCTGAGGAGATAGCTCATCAGCATTAGTGACTGCCTCATAAGTGCAAGGTCCTGTGTTTAAGCGACCTGGTTAAAAAAAATAGGGTGCTGTTTTAATGTTACAAAGGATATCCTGAGGCGTGAAATATGAGATACTGTATGAGCTATGTTCAGGTTTTGCTGGCATAAATGTCGAATTTAAAGGGTATCTGTTCTATATAAAGATTCCTGTGCTGAATTATAAAGTGTATGCTGTAAATTTGTTGCTAGGCTAGGCTTCCTTAGGTGGAGGTGTTGCAAAACTAAGACAGAGCTGGCTCTCAAGTAGTGGAAATTGAGGCTTGAGCTTTGAAAGACTAGAAGCGATTCCTTTATCTACCTCCATTGCCCAAAGGGGCATATTAGAGAGTAGATAATTACCTTATGAACTCGTGTTGCGTACACAGATGGATTGGTTAGTATGCAAAAAAAATTGCATTAATGGGCTGTGAAATGCAGATGAAGTAATTATTTAGATAGCTCCATCAAAACACGAACTCATTCTGATCTCCAAAATGTAAATGAATCTAAGGAACATGTGTACCCTAGTCATTCCCGCATAAACGTTTCGCTTCAAGTCATGAGTTAAGATACAAGCTTAATTTGTTACTTCAAAGAACTATTAATCCACTTGCTATGTGAGTTAACATTTTCATTTCAGTGTTCAGTGTGCATAATTAGACAGGATCTCATTAGCGTTTGATAATCACTAACTTGGTACTTTCATTTATCAAAAAAGAATAGGGTTTGGGGGTAGACTTGCTTTTGCTAAAAATTGAGATATCATAGGTAAAGGGATTTGTGAAATAAGATTACCATACTGCTACTAAAAGTACCCTTTTCCCTTTGCAGCACTGAGGCTTCACAGGGAGATATATACATAGTCATTTATTCATTTTCATATTCTGATACAGGGTCTCCCTGAGTAGATAAATTGCTCAGACTAGGCTAGAAATTATGATCCCCCTGCTTTAGTTCAGGAAACAAAACCTCTGAAATTCATCTTCTTCTAAAGTAGATCATATCCACATCATATACATTAGTAGAATCATCATCTCCTAGAAGTAATTTTCCTCAGGCATAACCTGCCGAGTAATTCAGTATTCCATTGGCTTCCCAACCAACTGAATCTCTTGAAATGGATATTTTTCTAAAGTTCAGTGCTGCATCGATAACATTTCCTGTCCAAGTCTGATGCTTAAAGGCCATCGTCTTTCGTCTTGGGGAGGCCAGGAGTGTGGGGGGACAGACCCTTCCATTTGCTACTCCGTAGATCTCCTTGTGGAGCAAAAAGTATTGAGAACATGCTGCGATGCAAGGGGCACAACCTGAACCTCCCTGACCAAACTGTTCCAAATCCTAAAACATTAGTATGTAAATGAAAAGCCATGCAAGTCTCAACTCCTATCAGTAAGATATTATTATATGAAACAACCTGCCTATTATTCAGATTAGTGATTCTCAATGAATAAAATCATCAAATAACTTGTTAAAAATACAAAACCTGTCAAAGATCACGCAGTCTGAATGCTTAGGGATTGGGGACTCATATAGTTCATTTTTCTCTGGCATAATCATCGCTGTGTACATTCTTGAAGAAACAAACAAAATGGCTCTTGGTTACCAGACAAGGCTTTGAAAGAATCAGAGTAATAATTTTAAACAAATTTCCTAATTATTTATTATCAAAATGTGGCGCAGAGGCCAAGAGGCACAACAAGTAACTGTGGGATCATTGAATATATAGCTGCACCCCAGGGGTAAGGGCTGGACATGAGGTGGTCATAGCCCTTCCTGTTTCCAAGAAATGAAACTGGCAGCTTCCTCGGGAGTGACAGATACACACACCAAGAGCAGGAGAAATACTAGCACTCACATGCAAGTGATATTTGAAGGAGGCACTTCTCTTAAAAGTGGTTAGCTGAGCATTTAATAGTCATCTACAGTTTTGAAATTATATATAAAATCCCTGGAGAACCTTCAGTAGCTTTTGAATATTGTCTCTGACGTGATCCATCCCATGGAGAAGGAAAACTATTTAAAGCATCCAGGTGAGTCTGGGATCATGGTGAGGTATTATAAGGAACAGGTAGAAAGGTTTCTCTTTTGTACTCAGCCTAAGATTTTTTTTTTTGAGCTATTTATTTTAAAAGGAAAATTAACTGAAAAATATGAAAGAAAAACAATGTTACAGTTACATAGCAAGCAGAAAATGCTAAGAAGTTCGCTCTAGTCAAGAGCCGTATCTTTGCTTTTTGATTGATTTTAGCTTCTCCACACTTTAGCTTTTCTGCCATAACCAGGTGCACTGGGAAATGTAGAGTCTCAGAGATACAATTGCCCTGACAGCAACCTGGTTCTTGCTTAGGAGATGAGGAGAAAAGCAGATCAGTACGGGAAACGAAGTGGATGTGCGGTGTGGGCACCTGGTGTTGCACCAAGAATTTTGGGAAGAGAAATTTGCAATTGTTACCTCAACTGATCTAATCATCAAAACCAGGAACACCTGTTTTCTGGGGTCTAGGGGGAAACTTTGTTTCCATTGCCACCCCAACCATGAACTTGCTGAGGACTGATCTCTAATACATGAGTTGTAGATTCCAAAGCTGGACCTTTAAATACAAAACCAAATACCTGTGGGTAAAACTCGTTGCATACTTTTGTCCCTTGGTTACACCTTGCAGCCACTGGAAGTGTCTCTTCTCAGGGTTTCAAAATCCATCTTGGCTTATAATCTCAGTTTCTCTTTAACATACAAAGGAGAGACCAACTAATTTATATAAATTGTTGTGTATGTAGCTGTTAGAGGTGTGCTTAGGCACCAGGAAAAGCGTACAGAAAATAGAAGAGATCCAGATAATTTTAACATGAAACTGTACTTTAGATTCACCGTCTGAGAAATTAGACAAGATATATGGAGAAATGCAGTTCTATCAGTATTCTGGGATGGAGAGGGAGGGGGAGAGAGGGAGGGGGAAGAAATAGGCACAGAGAGAGACAGAGAAAGAAGAATGATGATGAGAAGAGAACAGAAGAGATGAGATGAGAGAAGAACAGGACTTCATGAAGGAAACTTTCCCATGAGATGGAGGCTGAAAACTGTCCATGAGCTAAAGGACCAGGAAGGCCAATGGTGTGCTAACATCTGAGGGCCAAGGTCTAAGAATGGAACAGATTGTTCGCTGAGTCCCTGGGTCGTTCAAATGCTAATATACCTGGAATTGGGATGCTGGCAGGCAGCAGTGAATGGATTTCCCAGCTGCAGAAGATAGCAATTTCCCCTTTCCTCTGAGTTTTTGTTCCAGCTCACCCTTCAGTGGATTGGATCATGCATGCCCACATTTTTGAGGTCAGATCCTTTGTTTGAGTCCACTTATTTAAATAAGTTCTTTGGGAAATTCCATGGACACATCCAGAATTGTTTTACCATTTATCTGAAAATTGTAGTCAAACTGGCACCAAAATCCAATTTCACAATATTATAGCAAAACTCCAGAGTATTGGCTTTGAGAAAAAATTTAAGTCTCGCATTGAAAATACTATGAAGACTAGGAGATAGGGGAAGGGGAACAGGTCAGCAAACTGGTACAGTGTTGTAGTTACGTAGGAGCAGTAAGTTCAGAAGCTGGGGTAGGTCGTCAACTGAGTGAGTGCATTGGGCACCTTTAAATTCTCAGAGCAGTAAAAGAAAACTAGGAGTTGGTCACAGGAAGGTCTGAGCACAAGATATGTGGATAGAGTGCTCCAAATAAGAAGCTTTCTTTGGAGAAATTTGGATTGCGTGTGAATGCTGACCAAACACTGACTTTAGCATAGAAGGGTTTCACTGCAGGTGTGGGGGGACTCATTCTGCGGACATCGGTCAGTGTCCATGAGCTTGTGGACACTTTGGCCATCACGAGAAAGAGAACATGAATGAGCCCAGCAGCATGGACCTTCCCTGCTTACCCGGCCACCCCCACTGCCAAAGGCCCACTGTCCTCACCACAGAGACTGACAGTGAGCCCTTGTTATACCTTTCTTCCAAAGCCTTGCCCGCTTAAGCTATTCATGTTTTAGAAGGAGCAGCATTTTTACTACAGTAGGTACAGATGCTTCTCATGATGTGAGTAAGTCCTCAGGAATCCATCTTAGACTGAAAATACTGTTAAGTCTGAAATGAACTTAATACATCTAACCTGCCAAGCATCATAGCTCAGCAAGATCAGTTAGGATAAGGCTTGCGTCTTGAAAAAGTATCAGACCGTATGTGGTACACGAGCTGAACAGAGTACTCGAAATTCAACACTTGCAATGTGGTTTTTACTGGATGCTTTTCACTTTTGTTCCATCATGGATCAATATCAAATGATCCTAAAATCAGGAAATGTAAACTTATTGTGGAAATGACCTTGCCTTCCCTCCCCACATTGCTTCTGAGTAAATCACCTGTGGATTTATAGAATGCCCTATCCACTGTTACAGTTTTCCAAAACTGTCCCTTTTTATTTTCTTTTTTATTTGTATTTTCTTTAATGTATTTGGTTATTACAGGCTCTCACTATGCAACTTGGACTCATAGTGATCCTCCTGTTTTCAGCCTCCCCAGGGCTGGGATTATAGGAGTAGGCCACTATACCCAGACTGTGGCCCTGGGGGCGGGGGCTGGTGTGGAATATGGTGACATCCCTGTGCTTGCCTCTGAGCTATCTCACCAGCCCCCCAAAAGCATGCCTTTTAACAGAGGTGTTTGTAAATCAATAAAGATGATGAGGATAGAATTGTTGTTCTTTCCATGCTGCCTACTTTTATCCCCAAGTTTATACCTTGCTACCTGCCTGCTCACAGATGAGCTCAAATTTGGTGGTCTAGAATGCCAGGGGTTTATTGTCCAGCAGTTTCTGTGGATGTAGCTGGGAATTGCAGGGGTCTCACAGAAGGCTGTGTTGCCTAGAGTCTGGCCTCAGCCAAAGACCCAGCTGGGAGCTGAGGAGGTAGGCTGTACCTCCAGGCTCACTGGCATGGTTATTGTCAGGCTTGGTTTCCTGGCCACGTGAGGCGGTCCCACGGCCATGCTTTGTGCTAGCTAGCTTTCTCCAGAACAATCAGTGTAACAGAAAATGAAAGCATTCAAGCAGAAGAGCATAGCCTTTCACAACTCAGTTTTGAATATGACCTAACAAAATAATCTCAGCCTTTTGGTCCAAGTAAGTCACAAAACCCAGGTTCTGAATCCAGGACATGGAGGGCGCTGGGAGCCATTTTAGACACTCTTACCAGTGACTAAAAGGTAAACAGAAGAGACAAAACAATGAGTGTGTTCCTTTGTTACTTACAATATCACTGCATTTTAACAACATGAATGCTGAACAATAGGGAAATAGGTTCACGCATTAAAGTATACAATAAAAACTCCATGTATTTCTGTATTTTACCTGTGCTAATGGACAGTTCGTATACAATAGTTAAAGAAATAAAATATGTTGGGAATATGAAATTTGTAATTCTTAGCTATAAGAAATCATCTTGTTTGAACGTATGAATTTGTGTGCAGAACTATTATAAAATAGCCACAGTTGAAAGTGTGAATCACCTCCTGCACACATGAGGTCACTGTTAGCATTAGGTTCTTAGTATTATCCTCTGTGTTTATCTCCAATTTTGTACTATTGTTTTTCTTATTTGTATTATAAAACTCGTGTATAATTTAATCAGGCATCATTCATACCGCTACCTCTGATTCAAATGGCAGGCGCAGTTGTAAATAGTCAACTATTTTTTTCACTGATGATTGTGTCTATTATTATGCCAAGACATGTACTAACAATTGAGGCTTTATTCCCTGAAACCTTTATAGGACAATAAATCAAACCGTTTGCAGTAATGTTGTTAATTTAATTTAATTATTTATTTTTTCTGCTTGAGAAGTGAGTTAACATGCGGCAATGTCAAATAATTCTGATTCATTGTCATTAAGCATGAAACAGCATGTCACCTCATCAGTAGACTGGATATTGTTAGCTTTTTTATTATGAATCACTAATCCAAGAATGGTGTCTAATGTTATACCAGAAAAATTCCAGTTACTCCTGAATATATGCAAAACTGAAAGATTTCCAAGAACAACGCATACATAAAATCTTGTTAGTTTATATTTCAACACTGAAATCGGCATTATTATAATTGGTTATATAATCTTAAAAGATGTGGTGAAAAAGCCAGAAATCTTGCTCAGAGCAGGTCTTGGAGGATTTAACTGTGTGACTTGCTATATCAATCATCTTCCGTTTAGATGGTAAACAGAGGAGAAGTTCTACATACGATCTTGGCGCTGTCAACTTCAAGTCTGTGATTGAATAGTATGACTGTGTTAGATGTTACAATGAAATATTTCTCTGAGGTCGTATTTAAGCTTTGATGTATTTTTGAATTGGTTAATATAGATGATGCCCTACTGCAAGTTCTCTGATTTCTGTGCAATATAAGTAGGATCTATATATTTGTGTAGAATATTCAAATAACCTAGCCCATAATTTTCGCTTCTAGATTGAGCTCAGTAGGAAGCAAACACAGTGATCCAACAACATAAACAAAACCTTTTGTGAAAGAAGATAAATTATTCAGGCAGGCATGAGCAATCTTGTGAACAACATTCTGATCAATGACAATAGTATGTAGGAGATCGGACAGGTTAACATTCAATAGTCTTGATGTATAAAAATGGTAAGGTTGCATAGTATTGTATCTCAAAATCTCTTATTACTTAAATTCAACAAAATAGCCAAAGCCATCTGTCTTATAATGAAAACCCTTCATGATCATTTTGGTTACATATTAATACATGGAGCAAAGCTACAAATTTAATGATGGTATCTTAGAATTATGATAGTTTGTCTTTATTTTCATTGGAATACATTTCTTATGCTAGAGAAAAAAACTTAAGCATAAAGACAAGAAGCTAATATCCTATAAGAATTTTTGAAACAGAAAGTCCTACTTAGTCTTGCAACCTAATTACTGCTATGTAGAAATTAATAAATGGTAATACTATATGTAATGCTTATAATGTCTCCAATACCATATCCTGAGAGTGATAACTAAGTTCCTCTTACTCTTTCTAAAGAAATTTTCTTAAATTCTCAAGGGCCTTCTGATAGATCTCGGTGAATAATTTACCTAGAATATGTGATGGGGTAGAGTATGTATGGAGCACTCTATTCAAATTGTTTTCAATCCAAACATTGAATTTGAGACATGAAATGAACTAATTATACATAGAGGTAAGAAGATCCAAAACGTAGAGCTAATAGGCAAAATCACTGTTACTGCTCAGAAAATGTTTTTAGGCATTGGTGGGGACCATGTGCTTATCTGTTGTGAAGCATTCCTTTATGTTTTTATTTTTATCATACAACTTTGAACTGTCTGCATTATTAGAATTTCAGGTATATAAATGTAAGGTAAAATAGAGATTTTGTATCAAATTTTATGATTATTAAGAAATGGTCAAAGTCGTATGAAATATTTTGTAAACAAAGCATACAGATGTTTGTTAGAAAGTTGAAATCTGCTCCAGAATTGGCTGGTACTTGTCTGTAATACTAATCCTGTGGACTTTTTACCATAGATCCAATTCAGCAGGTCTGAATTAGACTCTAATGGGGCCGGGGATACAGCACAGCGGCGCAAACACTGGCCTGGCAAGTTAAGGGTACTTTTGTTCGATTCCAGGAACCAAGAAGTAAAGAAGGAAAGAAATAAAAAAAGGAAGGAAGGGAGGGAAGGAGGGAGGGAGGGAAGGAGTGGAGGGAGGAAGGAAGGGAAAGAAAGAGAGAGAGAGAGAGAGAGCCAGCCAGCCTTAATGTACATTTTGGAAATCTTCATTAATGTTTCTTCTGCAAAGCTGCCATATGTAATGTTTTCTAAAAATCAGGTCAAGAAAGAAGATTGAAAATGGCACCAAAATGCTGCAGGGCCTTCTTCCTAGGCATCAGGAGAGTGTCCAGTTCTCTCACTCAAGCCTAAGATTTCTAATTTCGTGATTTCAGAGTGCACGTGATCTTTAAGGAAATGCACCTTCAGCACTGAGCTGGGCTTGCTCCTGTGCCATCATCTTGAGACAGTGATGGCACTTATTTTCAGATTATTGACCTTAAGAAAAATTGCTATTTGGGCATAAAAATAATATGCACAAAGCAGTAATTCAATGCAGGTATAAGAGAATTTGTCTCAGTAAGTGCAAAGGCTATTTTTAGGAACTCATGAATGCAAACAGTGAAATCTATGACGGTTTTGTGAGATTTGGTGGGGCCAGCATTTTACTGCATTTTAACTGCAGAATTGAGTTAATCATGAAATAGCCCCATCCTTCGCAAGGCCAGAGGGCAGTGGAGATACTGCAGTTTCTTTCTGGAAGTTTCTCTTCTGAGGTGCAGTTCCCCAACTGCAGTCAGTTTCAACCGGTCAGTTTTCTGTGTACTGGCAAGTGTAGCCTGATTTGGAATTGCTTCTCAAGTATGCAATCATCATTGTGTCTATTTAGATAGTGAAGACACTTTGTGTGTTGACATGAACTACTTTTTATTCGATGTGTTGGTACAGTTTAGATGTCCATATTGATCACATCCGTCACAGGGAAATTGTACCTGAGCATGCTAAACTTTGGTACCTCTCTTTTTCACTCCTCTCCCTTCAAACCCCATCCACTCATTATTTGCAAAGTTTTGTTTCCATTTCATCCTTCTTAATTAACTCTTCTTAAGTTAAATGCTGATTTAAATTTTTATAACTAAACCAAATAGCTGATGCATGTTCTTTGTAAAACCCCAGACTATGCAAGTGAGCACTGACTACATGGTTTATGAGTTCTCCTGGTGGACTGCACTCACCAACATCGGATATCCAGAGTTCACAGTCAGCATGATTCTCCTGACGTGGTTCCCTGTCCCCATATACCCACATGTTTTAGTGAAGCTCTGACAAATGGAATTGGTGGTTACCTGCTGCTATGGTGCTTGACCTTGGCTTCCTTTCAGTTCACTTCACAGAAACTTGCTTCATATTTTAATCAATGCAAAATAATACATTTTTGACTACCACCTAATTTATATCATTACTGGTTACTGATAGATATTTAAGTTACTTTTGGGAAACCAGGGAATCCACTTGTTTGAATGTTGGCTCCCATTTATCTTATTTAATCTACTGAGACAATACCCAAGATATTCCATACACACCTAACCTGATGAAGTTCTGTTGTGATCTGTACCACTTCAGAGGAAGAACGACAACTGTCAGGCTTCTCTCTTAATATCAAGTGGAACTTGTTCATAACCTTGATGCTATGAAATGGGCATTGAATGTATTTGATATACAGAGATGGACTTGGCCACTATGTGTACAGTGTGTGTGAAATTTGCTTTTACTGGATGAAGTTATAATCAAAGACATGCATGGCTGAATAGTTGGGGTTGTTTCTTGCATATTTTCTAGCTGATGCATAGCATTGTTTCTGTCTGCACCAATAACGCTACCTGGTAGGGTCAAAGCATGTTGTGGTATATTAGAGCTCTATTTCCAAAGATAAAAGATAAACCCTTAGGAAGAGCATTTAAAGTCTTTCAACGAGTCTTCAGATTTGCTTTTTTGTAGTGATTCTCTTATTCTTTCTCTGGCTACCATGACCTCCAAAGAACCCTTCTTGAGCCTGTGTTGTTAAAAATAATAGATTAATTAATTCTGCTCCTTTTTCTGAGGTTTCGCTTTATCTCCTGTCTATCGGGGTTGCTCTGCAATCTGTCCTTTCCAGTGGCCTAGAAAAATTGTAGGGTTTCATGAAGACAGACGCGTTTTGCAGCAAACGTGTTGCCATCTATTTTAATCACAGGAGCAGTGACAACAACTCTTACATGCTTCTCTTTCTGCTTGGCTGGTCGAGCACACAGCAGAGCTGGCCCGCTGCAGGTTGCTCCCTGCCCTCGGCTCCAGCCTTCTCACTCCGCAGGACTGAGCAGGTTCCCAGGCTTCACAGCAGTTCTCTGATTATCTGCAGGCTGGAAATGAGTTTTGCAAATCAGGTTAAAAAGTTTCCCAAATATGCAGCCCTGGTCTTGCCCTAGCTATTGTCCCCATTTTCTCCTTTCCTTTCACAGACTTAGAGGAGGTACAAATTGGACCATGGCTCCTTTCTCTCACCACCTACTCTCTCCTGGAATACAAAATCTGGTTTCCCTCCCTTATGCTAGAGAAGCCATGCTGGATTCCATCTGTTTCAGATGCTCTCTTCCTGACATTTAAAAGGGATGTACATGAGATGTGTGTTCAAAACCATGGTAGATATTTAAATTAAACATGTTTTACAGTAAAATATACCACTGCTCAGAATACCTTCCCGCATGTCAAGCACACTGCCCACTTTTGGAAGCAGTTCTGGTGGTCTTCTTCTTGCTGTTGCTTTTTGGCTACCGCAGTGTCCTGAATTGATTCAAATGGTGATGGAAATTTCTGTCCAATAGAAGGAACACAGTGTGACTTCATCTGTCTTATGCATTGAGTCTTGCGTCATGTGACTTCCGGCCCTCCCCGAAAGTCAAAATGACTAAGAAAGTAAACGCTTTGAGCTGAATCAGTACAGCAAGACACACACACACACACACACACACACACAGAGAAGACTTCAGGAAAGTGCTAGAAGGAAGGACAGTCATTTTGAGGGTGAGGGAGAGGACTTTCAGGAGGGAAATAATAGCAATGTGTCTTTTACTATAATAATATTTACGAAAACATCAGTATTCACTGTAATTTTTTGTTATATCTCATATTCATTTTGAAAAACCTGAAGATGTGGAATTAAAAATAACATCAATTATTTATATTTTCAATGAAATTGTTACGATAAATTTGTTTTGCCCTTACCACTATCCTCCTAAGGTAGCAAGAACATTTTCCTTTGTTATTAAAATCTCCTGGGTAAAACTTTTCAAATGCTGCCCTAATTTCGCTATTACTGGCTCTTTCTAATTGCTTGTTGTTATAGAAAATTCTGTCATAAATAGTTTTCTAAACCTTTATCCACATTTCTGATATTTTCATTACATAGTTCAGCATATAAATTGACAAAGTATTGAAGAAAAAGATTGAACTAAGTTAGATTCTAATAAGTCTAATAGTAATAATCTTATAATTCTCTTTAAGTTAGTATCTCTGTTTTTAACTTTTACTGATCTAAAATTTTTTATTATAACTTATCTTGCTAAAATTTTCTGGTAGAATATGTTACTAGCCAGGCATGGTGGCGCTCGCCTGTAGTCCCAGAACTTGGGAGGCTGAGGCAGGAGGATTAGTGCGAGTTCAAGACTACCTGGGCCACAAAAGTGAGCTCAAGGCCAGCCTGAACTGCACAGTGAGACTCTGTCTCAAGAAGACAAAAAAAAAAAAAAAAAAAGATTATGTTATTAGCTATTATTCATTACCTATTATTTAATTAATTTTATATTTATAACTATAATATTTTGTCATTGATTTGTCATTGAAACTTAGACTTCAGGAACTGGGGAGATAGCTCCATGGCACAAGTGCCTGGCTGGCAAGTGCAAGGTCATGAGTTTGAACCCCGGTTCCTCAAAAAAAAAAAAGAAGAAACTTAGATTTCATTTATGTTATAATAAGTGTGCTAGACTAGACATGTACTTCAAAATTGCCTCTATGTTATCTCTGAATTTTATAGAATGATTGGAGATATCTTTCTAATCACTAATGACAGTGATTTGTAAAATAATGTTAATTAAAAAGAGTTGATATAGTTTAGGCTTTTCTAGGTTTATAGAAATTTTTTCAATGTTAATACAATGTTTATTGTATTAAATAAACTGTTAAAACATATTTTAATTCCTTAAATGAGCTCTAATTAGATGTTGAGTTTTTTTCTTACGCACTTTTATTTATTTATTTATTATTATTATTATTTTTTTTTTTTTTTTTTTTTTTTTTTTTTTTTTTTTTTTTTTTTTTTTTTTTTTTTTTT
>PVJA010003156.1:0-98091 GCA_004027025.1 Myocastor coypus
AGGGCTATATATAGCCCTGCATCGCTCAGCTTTTGTGTCCTAGTGCATTAGGTCCACGGGTGCTCGTGGTAATAACACTGAGAGCAACAGTTTGTACAGATACCTCCACCTCCCCTCCCTCCCAGGATGCCGAGATGTGGGATCCTAATGAAACCACGGGTGCGCTCCGTGGCTGAGACATTGAGGCCTTTGGAGAGCCGTTCGCTGAAACGTCTACTGCGAGCTAAAACGGGCAGCGCTGGTGGAGTAAACCCACGGCGCAGCTTAAAATCAGAGCTGCCAAAGGTCACTGGCTATTTTTTGTAGCTGCAAGCTGGTCTTCGTTTTATAACATCCCAGATATAAGCAAGAAATTGTCACCTTACATGTCAGTTTACTTCTTTGTCACCAAAATAATCAAGAGATAGCCTGCATTCTGAGTAGAATTGGATCACTTGTTTCCAAACTATGCTTTATTATTAGTTCCATGTGCAGGAAGAGCTGCTGTCCATATATTTCTTCAAAATAGTTTCTTGACATCCTTGTACATCATCTGATATGTTTGACCTTTAAAGCTCTTTTTAACTCTGTCAGCTATACCACATACATCTCAACCATGCTATAAGTGCCTTAAGAG
Organism: Myocastor coypus; assembly: GCA_004027025.1. Lineage (NCBI taxonomy): Eukaryota > Metazoa > Chordata > Mammalia > Rodentia > Myocastoridae > Myocastor > Myocastor coypus. The sequence goes on from PVJA010003156.1 coordinate 617, forward strand.
GAGATTCCTTACTTATGCTCTGATTTACTCAATACATCACACTGAGGAGTATTGGAAGAATGAAAGTGAATGCAGAAAAAGAGGAAGAGGAAGACAGACAGACGGACAGACAGACAGACAGACAGACAGGGATAGGCACAGACAGAGAGACTAACTTCTAGGCCTATCTAAATACAGTCCACGTGGAAAAGGAGGGGGGAGGCTAGTTCCAGCCCCAAGGATCTATAATTATCACACACTCTACTGAGAGTTATCACCAATTTTTTTCTACCTCTCCCTTCAAAAATTTAATTTTTTGCCAAGCGTGGTGGCGCATGCCTGTAACCCCAGCACTCGGGAGGCTGAGACAGAAGGATCAGTGTGAGTTTGAGACCAGCCTGGGCTACAAAAGTGAGCTCAATGCCAGCCTGAACTGCACAGTGAGACCCTGTCTCAAAAAGCCAAAAAAAAAATTTAATTTTTTTTCATGCTGCCCATATTATAGGGTTAGGAGTACCCTTAAGACTTCTAAGGAAGTGTGACAGTTTTAACAATATTGTTTTACATTCTTTTCATAAAAAATGACAGAAGTATATTTGTCTGTACTGGTCATTCTAAAGCTATCTTGCACTTTTGGGGATTATTATTTTATTGGAATCATACACTGTCACTTTTTTGTTTCGTTTTGTAAAGGTAATATATGAAGTTAGAACTTCTATTAATTGAATCAAATCTTGTTTTCCAACCACCCTGCCCTTAAGAAAAGTGTGGGACTCTGGGGAGATAGCTCAGTGGAATAAGTGCTTGCCTGGGAAGTGCAAGGTCCTGAATTCAAGCACTGTTACCACCAAAAAAACAAAACAAAACAAAACAAAAAAAAAAAAAAACTTGTTGGGATCAAAGGTTAAATCAAAACAGTCATTTTATGGGAAAATAAAAAAATTTTCAATGTTTATATGTCAGGATGCAGAAGGGAGTGAGAGAGACTTTTGTGGAATTAACAGACACTCAGGACATAGACCTCCCTGTGATTCCCTACCCAATTCTCCCTCACCCGCAACAATATGGACATTGTCCCTCTTCAGATCTGGAAATGAGTGGACTGCACGCATGAAATTGTTTTCCTCTTACTTCATCACTGTTTTATCAACTACCAAGGCAGCTTTTGCCCTCTCCATGAGCTAAACAAACGTCTGTCCTTCTGTATGTGTGTACAGAATGTTAACTCCCTAGAAGCCATAGCTGAGTTCTCCTAACAGGCTCTCTCTCACACCCCACATAAGCCATCAACAGCCTCACCCCTTGGCTGAGGAGGAGCAGAGTACAGGATCCCCATGCAGTGCCTCTTCCAGGGGCTGGAATTTTCCGAGTTCATCCTCTATCCCACATTCTTAGCAGACCCACGATCTCAGCACATCGCATGTGGCTCCTTTTGCAACGTTTATCACCTACACCCAAGCTAGAGAATCCGACAAAAACTCAGCTCTCAGAAATAGCTGCCATCTAAACCCCCGTAGCGGATGCAGGGTGTACAGTTGCCCAGAAAGATTCCATCTCCCTGCTCTTTGGCCTCAGCCTCTTTTGTCTAGACTTTCTCACGTGCTTGGTCCCTGGAGAGTACTGCGGTTACTATTACCTTTCCTATTTTTGCAAGCGATGACTCTTCAGAGTTCCTCTGGCTCCAAGCAGCAACCTTGCATACTGTGCTCACCGTCTCTCCCTTTGTCCCTGCCTTTAAAGTCCTTCTCGGCTTTCACAACAGCAGACTCCCAGTCCCAGCAGACAGTCTCCTCTGATGCTCAAGCATCTTTCTAGCTTTCTCATGGACAGAAGGGGCCCTCCAGCTGCATTCTCAGGAGACCAAGTCTAGCTCTGCCATGTGCTTTATCGATCTGAGCCTTGAGAGGGCCGAGTCTGCTCTGCACCTGGCTCGTCGCTGCAGTGCAGAGCCCACGGAGGAGGCTGTCTCCGCACCTTTGCCTGTGTGCCATGAACAAGTCTTCTGCCCAAAAGAGATTTGGCTCATGTTTCTTGCCACAAGGGCATTGGAAAAAAACAGTGGGCTTGTACTTAATGTTGACTTCAAGCTATTCTGAGCGCTTACGCATAAAGGGTCCATCTTAGCTTCCTCAAATCCTTTGTGAAATAAAGCAGAAAGTGGAAAGGTGTTTGGCTGGTTGTGTGGGCACCCACAACACTGTCCTCACTCCCTAAACGTTGGCCAAGGGCTTAGTATACTTGACGTGTCCTGACTCCCTCGCCGCATTATCCATTGGCTGGTCCTACGACTCCCCTTCAGAACTGTCCTTATGACCTAACGGGAACTCTTCTTACCCGACTTCTCCCAGCACCCTGGCATTTCTCCTATGCTTACTATAGCTATCTCATCTTCTGTGTCATGGCTATGATCGCTTTTCTAGAGTGAAAACCTGGTCAGGCCATACTCCTGCCTTAACAGCTTCTAGTGACCCTGTTGTCTAAGAGATGGAAGCCCAAGGTAACACCTAGAATCCTACACAACCAGGACTTATACGGGTGTATGTGGGTTCCATTTGTTATCCTAGCTTCATTTCTGCCACCTTCTTCGAGCTCCCTGAATTGCAAACATACCAGCCCTCTTGCCAGAAAAGTTAGACTTGATTTCTTTTTCTTTCTTTTTCTTTTTGTTGTTTTGTTTTTTCTGTTGTTTTTGTTTGTTTTGTTTTTTGTTTTTTAGGGAAGGGTCCACAGGATGTTCAGGGTCTCACTACTAGATGAGACTCGCAGTGATCCACTTGTTTACAGCCTCCCAAGAGCTGGGATTACAGGTGTACACAGCATGCCCAGTCTCATTTGCAGTCTCAGAGTGCCCCAGGGGCAGGGCCAGCGTGGCAACCCCGGGGATCAAACCTTGCATCTGCTTGCAGGTGCTTTAATCCACTGAGCTATTTGGCCAGCCCTAGACTTTATTTCAAAGTGACAATTTCTAACTCTACCAAAATAGGTCCGATGTCACTCACTCTCTCTCAACCCCAGCTGTATCCTAATGAAGATGAGAAACTGGTTTTAAAAAAGGGCTGTAAAGATGTGAGAGACTGTCTGATATAATTCAGCCATGAGCTAGTTCTTCAAGATATCATTCCCACTACTCAAGGTATACCTTTCTGTCCTCCAAGTGACAAACTCCTATTGTTTGTCAAGACCTAGATCTTGCAAGAACTAGATCTCTGCTATAGTAACTTGTTGGTTGTTCCCCAGTATGAAGTGAGAGATTGTCTTCTTTGGGTTCCCACTGTAACTCAGAACAATCATTACATCATAATGATTTGATGCTAAGATCTTTAAAAACAAAGCAATATGTGTGTTTAGTCTATATCTTAACAAGGTATATATAGTTGCTCAAAAACTGTTTGTTGGCTACACATATAATGACAGTGTGTTGAACTCTACCATACAGTTCTTGAACAACTCATAGTCCTAAAAGATCTAAGCCATGGACCTACAGAAATAACCGCAGGATAATGAGCCTCATTGGAATAACAGTTCAACAGGAGGCAGAATCAAAGTGTATTGAACCTAGCTGTAGATTCCACAGGGAGGCAGGAATCTGTGCTGGGCAGGACTGGACATCACGCCCAGTTCTGATGCATGTGTGTTGATTCAACTTCCATTTTTCTTACCATACCTGTGTCTTTCTTATGCCTATCCCTCCTCATACCCCAGCGAACCCTCAGCTTTGGTGGTAGAAGGCCAGAGAATTCTTAAACTTTGGACAACAGTTCCCAGAAGATAACTTACAAGAACAGATAATGAGTTTTTCACAATGCAATTCTAGTTCTGTTTATAAACTCTAAAAGCTATAAATTACCAACAAATCAGCATGTCTTTAAAGAAGAAAAAAAAAAACTACCCAGAGAAAAGTTCAAAAACTATAGAGATATAAAGTCTTGTGTTTTCATTACATACCTACGAGGGAACAGATATATTTTTTAGAATCTAAATAATTGGACTGCTCAAATGAAATTGAAAAATGATGAACCGTGACTTTCCAATCTATTTTAATATGATGTGGAGAGTAATTCTTGCCCTTCTTTATAACATAGGATGTTCAATAAAACTTTGAATAAGACTTTTCTTAAAGAAAGAACTCAGTATCATGATGAGAAATGAAAGTTTAGAAATGTTCAGTACTAAAGCCAATAGAGTAAAACCGTAAGTCAGAATTCTGAAAGCACCGTCTACTTCTATCAGTTTATTGTTCTGATGGGAAAACGCTAATACTGAAATTTTCTTTCAGCAGCACTCACTGTAACATCAAACATCCCTGTTTTGTTTCTGCTAAAGTCGTCCTATTGCTCCCCCGATGGCAAACATAGAGAATACCTTAATAGTGACAATGGATTAGTCATTGTTCACAGGTGCCAGACAACTGGCTAAGCAGTTTTATTTGCAAAGTTCATTAGGAGATTAAGTTTGCAGTTTCCATTCTGTACATCACTGAAACTCGAGTTACATCACACCATATATGCCAGAAGTGGAATGTAGTGAAAATAAGGTAGCTCGGGAGTCCCTGAAGAGCTACTCTGGAAAACTAAAATATGGTCATTTCAAATAAATAAAAATTGTATATGTAAAGGTACAGCATTAGAGGATAGGGGCCTAGCGCAGGGGTAGAGCACTGGCCTGGAAGGTCAAGGCCCTGGATTCAGTTCTCAGCACCAAAAAATTAGAACCATCAACAAACGAAGAAAGGGACCAGCCCTAAAACCCTGAAAGTCTTTACTTCTCTACAAGCCAGGAAAAATACTGTGCAGGAGATGTGGTTATCATCATTCCACACACACTCCACATGCAGAATTTGTGAGTATTTTGGTTTCTCAAGCTGTCCCCTTTTCCCATGTGTTCAAATAGCAGATGGGGTTTACAAGGGCCCTCCTGCCAGCTCCATCCAATTCAGGGAACTCAGACCAGCTCTGAAGGAGGACTCATATCGGGTTCTATTGCCCAGCTCCCACACCTTCAAAATCAAAATCCCTGGAACTTAAAACACAAAGTACAACACACTTCATTGGAGACGGATTGCCCAAAGAGGATCGTTGGTTACTACTTTTAGGAATATAACCATTTTCTCTTTCTTAATGTTTTAAAAGAAACGTTGTCATTGTGTGAAAGCCTAAAAGGTTGAGTCGATGACTTCCACGTGGCAGCTTTGCTGACCATCAGCTCCTGGGTTAATAGCAGCACCACAGCTGCGCCCCTCTCTTGTTAACTGTGTATGAGGCCTATGTGGCTCCAGAATCAAATCTACAAAACTAATGTCATAGGAGAAACTCTGCCTCTGTGTCCCTTTCCCTATGCCAGCCTCCCATTTTCAGTCTACTGGTTAATCCTACCTTGTGCTTATTTTTCTTCAAGTGCCTTATGCAAATGTCCTAACCCTGAGCTATCTCAACAGTGTCCAGACTTCTCTTGTTTTAAAACTGAGTGAAGCCGGGCGTGGTGGCTCACGCCTGTAATCCCAGCACTCAGGAGGCTGATGCAGGAGGATTGGTGCGAGTTCGAGACCAGCCTGGGCTACAAAAGTGAGCTCAGGACCAGCCTCAACTGCATAGCGAGACCCTGTCTCAAAAAGACAAAAAAAAAAAAAAAAAAAAAAAAAAAAAAAAAAAAAAAAAAAAAAAAAAAAAAAAAAAAAAAAAAAAAAAAAAAAAAAAAAAAAAAAGAATAATAATAATAAAAATAAAACTGAGTGAATACGTTTATATTTTAATCCTCTCCTTCTGAAATGAAATGCAATTCTTGTGATTTTGAAAACATTTTGAACAATTGCACGTATGAAGGTTATTAATGGACTTTCAGTCCCCAAAGCAAGCAATAGAGTTATATGTTTTGAAGTAAAAATTATGTGAATGTTTTACAACTTGTCAAACACTAAGGCCATGATCGAGAGAGGGAAGAGAGGAGGCAGAAAATATTTTGATTTTAAAAATTGGAAAAAAGCAATAAGGGATTTAGAGATTTTAAAGCAGACGCTAGTGTTAAGGACACGCCAAAGCAATCAGAGACTCTGCGAAAAGCATTTCTATAGTAAACATATTACAGACAATTTTCTTTGAAAATGATTTCACTGACAACCCTGGAATTGCTGCTCTTTCTCCCAGACCGGATTGCACAGAACATCATTAAGTCCCATTTGGAGACGTGTCAGTACACCATGGAGGAGCTGCACCAGCTGGCATGGCAGACCCACACCTACGAAGAAATCAAAGTGTATCAGAGCAAGGTACTCAGAAACAATGACACGCTTCCCTGCAATACCCCTGCTGCCTTCCTTAGTTCCAGCACTACTGAGGTCTGATGTCAGCCCATCCTTCCTCCAGGGCCCATCCAGAGCATTCTGAAATACTCACCAGCATCTCCAGCACTGACCTCAAACAGTATAACAACCAAAACTGTCTCTAGGTATTGCCAAATGTTCCCTGGAGGCATAAATGTCCCGACTGCAAGCCACTACGAGGGTGACCACAGAGATCCGTGCCTCCATCAGCTGGCTGTGCGTCACTTCCCAGTGGCCACTGGGTTCCAGGCAAGGGCCAGGAGCCATTGCATAACTACCAGATTTACATGGCAAAGATACAGAGCCAAGCATTCTATATTTTTTTTCTTGACCTGAATATCAAAAATGGTCCAGCCGGGCGTGGTGGCTCACGCCTGTAATCCCAGCACTCGGGAGGCTGAGGCAGGAGGATTGGTGCGAGTTCGAGACCAGCCTGGGCTACAAAAGTGAGCTCAAGGCCAGCCTGAACTGCATAGCGAGACCCTGTCTCAAAAAGACAAAAAAAAAAAAAAATGGTCCAAACAAAGGGGCAACTCACTCTACATTATGAGTAGCAATGTTACATTCATCTTTTGGGTACACTGGAGATGTTTTAAAGAGGGAGTTGCTTGTACAGTACTCACAGCGCTTGACTTTGGGATTAAGATACTCATCTGTAAGGTTTATCACTTAATGAAATTTTAATAAAAAATAAATGTGTATGATTTAGACCACACTGGTTTTACTCAAATGGAAAAGCTAGATTTTTTATAAACACAGGAACAAAGATATAGACACTATTATCAATAAAAATAGAATTAACATATTTGGTTTAGAATTCACAATTTTAAAAGACCTGAGTACAAAATATTTGGGAGTTGTCCATTACTTAAAAGCATAATTTTGTTTAATTTTTTTTTAATTCGTTTCATACAAAGCAAAATCTCCCTAAGTTCTTGAAAAAAAACAGAACATAAAAATATCATAAGTTTCATGTCCATGAGGTACCAGAAAGTGACATTATGGAAAGAAGGCTGCGAATGTAATTGCTACTCTCAACCCAAGGGTTTATTTTTACACAGTGAGTTAAAATCTTGATTTCGTTCCTGTGAGGAGGAAAATCTAGGGGGAAAAGCATCCTCACATACTATAAACATAGCCTCAGTATTTCCACCGTGGTGGCATAATGAGGAACCATTTGGCAATCCCTAAATGAATAAAGACCCCAAATAAAAAGCAAAAAGGCAAACATTGCCCTCTTCTTCTAAAGCAACTGTATGATTCCCACTTGGAGCCCCGAATTACAGGCAGGCACCACAGGCAGCCCGGAGTATCTTATTGACTCGGTGAGTTGCTGACTCTGGTTCCGTGCTGTGTCCTCTGTCCTGCAGTCCAGGGAAGCGCTGTGGCAGCAGTGTGCTATCCAGATCACCCACGCCATCCAGTACGTGGTGGAGTTCGCCAAGCGGATCACAGGCTTCATGGAGCTCTGCCAGAATGACCAGATTCTGCTTCTAAAGTCAGGTGAGCAAGGAAAAGTTTCATGGGGGGGAAGGGGTAATTTTATACCAGCATGTGGTTGGCCCTTAACTCTGACGTGGTTCTAGAACATTCTCTTCCCAATAGGAAGCTCATTTTACCACCCACATTGTCAGCTAAATCCCACAGGAAAAGCTCTGTAATAAAAAAATGCCTGGATCCTCATTCCATTCCCCTTTGAAGTCAAATACAATTTTGCTTATTGAAAGTGGAGCTATTAATTGCGGAGGTTGAGATACCCAGCTTGACAGGCAGTGTAAATAATTAGTGTGTCAAGGTGGCTGAGTTGCTGAGCTGGCAGTAAAACTTACTCCTTGCCTTCTGTAAGGGGAAAAATTGCAGGCTAGCTGAGCTCTGCCTCTGTGGTCACTTCCAATCACTTTAATGAGGATAGCCTGCAGCCAGGATACAGCACGAAGAACTCTGCTGAGCTCTAATCTTTCCCTTCTCTTCTCTCCTGCACCCCACCACACATAAAACCACTTAGGAGAAAACCCCAAGAAACTGTGTAAGATTGACTTTGCATGTCATATTGCCTAACAGGAAGAAAGATTACTTGTTTCTTTCTTGAGTCCCTTTGAAAACTGCCGATACGAACATCGTGGTGCTTGTGATCATCTTCAAGGCTCTTGTCGATGAACATAAACAATATTAGCATCCTTTTTCGTATATGATAATATAAGTGCATACTATCATCTTGCCTATGGTATCACTTTCAGTCTTATGAACCTGGTATTATTTCCATCTTAAAGCCAGGGAGGCTGAGCTTCATAGAAGTAAAGCAGTGTGTTCCGTCAGTATCACAAAGCTGGGACCAAAATTTAGGCCAAATAGAGTTGTGTCTTAAAATGTTAATTTTGCTTTGCCAAATAATGTGAATTGGTGAAAACTTTGACTCCAGCTCCAGTTTACATGTTATAGTTACCTAACAACCTTTTAACTTAGTCGAAACAACTGCTCCTTTTTCTCTTGAAGTTACAGGGCTGAAGGGAAGGATCAGCAGGAAAGCCTTGTCTCTGCTCCAAATAATGGCCATCAAGGCAGCCCCACAGGGCCTAGAGGATCCACTTTCAAATTTTCTTGCTGAGCTGGCTGGTGAGCTACATTGGTTGGCAGGTTAGAGCCCCTCCAAGGCTCTAGGTTAGGTCGGTGGCCCTACCATTCTCTGTGAGCTGCTCTGCAGAGCGTTTGAACTTCCTGCTACATAGATGCTAGGCTCCCAATGCTTTCATTTCGAGACACCAAGGCAGAATTGTGTGGACCTCTCTGATTTAACCTCCAAAGTCAGCATCAGTTCCTCCATAGTGACTCGGACAAGGCATTCACCAGGCCTACCGGGGTTCGAGGATGGTAGATACGCATTCTCCTTCTCCATACAGGTGTGGGACATCTAGAAAGGCACAGGAGACTGCACAGCACTAACTCCTTCCTAGGTGAGGAAGTGATCAGAGAGTGTGTATATGTGTACATGTCTTTAATTTTTTTAACTCAGGCTGCTTGGAAGTGGTTTTGGTGAGAATGTGTCGTGCCTTCAATCCATTGAACAACACTGTCCTGTTTGAAGGAAAATACGGAGGGATGCAGATGTTCAAAGCCTTAGGTGAGTTACACTTGGAGGACGGAGCCATTTCATTAGCTGCACCAGCTTCTCCCTCTACCAGTGGTTCTCAACCTTTCTAAAGCCGTGACCCCGCAATACAGTTCCTCATGTTGCGATGACCCCGAACCAAAAAATAATTTTGGTGGCTACTTCAAAACTGTAATTTTGCTATGGTTATGATTCAGAATGGCTTTAGGTGACCCCTGTTTTGGATGTTCGACCCCCACCAGGGTCGCGACCAGCAGGTTGAGAATCGCTGCCAGTGAAATGTTTTGATCCTGTGATGTGAGCTCATCTCATTATTCAATAAGAGTTGGAGCAAGAGGTCCTCCAATATGTCATCCTGCTCTCCTGATTCTACAACCATAGCTCCTTATAGGAAAAGGAGCCATAGAACCTGCTGGGGCCTCATAGAAGCAGAATGACGCTAAAAAAAAAAAAAAAAAAAAAAGGCTGGAATGAGTTTGAGATCATTCATTATAGTCGCTTTTAATTTTACCTTCTGTTTTGCTGCTTCACAAAGTATAGCTTACAGATTCCTAGTGGTCTATGGCATGACTGCTTAAGTTTCCTACATAAATCCATACTCATGAGTCAAGACAATTATTTAAAGAGGGGATTTTTTCATATATGTCCCACACAGAGCAGCAACTTTCTGTTAGTGCTGTTAGAGTTAGTGTCTGCCCGGTCAAAACTAACCCTGACTTCCTTTGGGGGGGCATCAGCTCCCCCAGTCTTTGCTTGGATATGCTATGTGTCCCCATGTCCAGTCCTCAATATACCACATGGATCAGGAGGACATTAGCAAAGATGGACTGAGGCCAGGAAAGGTTTAGATGATGCCCAGTGCTACTTGCTCTGTGTCCTTCCCAAGAACACCGAAGAAGCCCCTGCCCTTTCACCTCTTGTGCTGTTAGCTGATCCGGCAGCCAACAGCAATCCCTTCAGGACTAGCAATGTTTCCCGTCTACAGCTGATACCCATCCATGCTGTCCTCAGGGCTAGATTTTCAAGCAAGAAGAAAGAGGCTTGGCAAGCAACTTCAGTATATTTCCAGCTTCATCAAATAAACATTGACCAAGGATCAGTGAAGAGATGCAGCATTATTTTGCCAAAATTCACAACGGCTAAGCAACTGACCTACAAGCCTTCCATTAGAAGTTAAAAATACATAAACTATAGCTCTTCTATCAGCTTTCCAGGGAAATTACCAATAGGCTTGTTTCCATTCTATAAGAAGTTTCTGTCAGTGTACCTTAAAGGCCCTGGACACCTTATACAGATAAGTCACTGACACTCAGAGTCTTCTGCCCCTATACATAATGATTTAGAGTTTCCATGAATGCTGTCTCTATTCCAAAACATCCGCAAGTCACTTATCTATGTGTTTTTAATAACAAATAGTTTCAGATTTGTAGGATGGGATTCTGGTCTCTGACTTCCAGGTACATGTCACACTGCCTGCACACCACATTGATTTGCTCACCACTGGTGACAATTTCCTCATTGTCTAATTGGCATCAAGTTATTTAGTACTTTTTTTTTTTTTTTTTTTTTGTCTTTTTGAGACAGGGTCTCGCTATGCAGTTGACGCTGGCCTTGAGCCCACTTTTGTAGCCCAGGCTGGTCTCGAACTCTCATCAATCCTCCTGCCTCAGCCTCCTGAGTGCTGGGATTACAGGTGTAAGCCACCACGCCCGGTTATTTAGTACATTTTAGAACTTAGAAATGCCTTTCCTGTATGTCCAGTGTGCCAGTCCTTGAACTGCTTCTTGACAGTAAGACCTGCTTATACTTCTCCAGTTCTAAGTTCAAGGATTTCCATTTAATTTTTCTTCTTCCTTTACAGGTTCTGATGACCTAGTGAATGAAGCATTTGACTTTGCAAAGAATTTGTGCTCCTTGCAGCTGACAGAGGAGGAGATTGCTTTGTTCTCGTCTGCTGTTCTGATATCTCCAGGTAGGGAGGCCTCAGGTCTTACCTTATTTTCAAACCGGCTCTACTATGTGTGACGTCAGATCAGTTACACCTATGGAAGTCAAAGTATTCAGGAAAAACTTTGAAGTAACTGTGCTTTCTTTAGCAGGATATATTTGGGGACAGTGCAAAAGTAAGTAGTTTTAAATTTATTAAAATGACAACTTTGTCCCAAAGGAAAAAGTAGAGAATGTTGCTAGGGTCACAGTGACTTCAGATAAGTGAAATTACTCCTTAGGAAATAAGTGGAGACAGATATTAGTCTGAGTTCTATTTTGACTTTAAGAATATAGGCCAGAGGGAAAAAAAGTTCAATACAGTAAAACTTAGAGAAACATAGTTGAATGAAAGACCCAACCTAAGGACAAAATAAGTGAATACTTTTCCTTGTTGGTCTTTCTATTAACACTAATGTTGGAATGCTCACCTCAGACAATTAAAAGTGCCTTTTTAAAAAAACAATATTATGATCTAAAGATAAATAAGGACAGGTGAGAGGTAAATGGCTTCTACAAGCTGCCTCATGGAAAAGGAATCTCAGACGGGTGGAAGTAGACAGTCCGGAACCATCTCTACAGTCATTATCTGTGGCACCCTAAATACTCTACTTCTCAGAGTCAGGCCTCCCACCATTATAAATGAGAGGATTAAACTATGTAAAGAAAACTTCTTTCTAGTCCTAAAATGCAATAAAAGGCCAAAAAAATTTGAAGGGAGATGTGATGTTTATAGATCAACTAGAACTATAGCAACTGAAATACTTTTTAAAAATCGATGTCAATTTGAAATGTAACAGTAATATAATCATAATAATATAGTAAAAATAATATGACAGAAAATGCCCACCTCTTCAACTAGAGACAAAACTCAGAGTACCTTAGCTGTTTCCTTAGATTTAGGATCAAATGATAGCAGCATCTTTGTGTCTACTGAAAGAAAAACACATTCTTGCCTAATTTTTAAAGTCAGAGATTCATTTGCTCTTAAACCATTCATGTCTCTGGAGATAGATCTCTGGTCTCACAACCTATCTTTCAGTGAGACTGGAAAAAGTCAATCTTCCATGTGCTGTGAAATTATACCTTATATTTTTAACAAATTATTCAAGCTATGTTTACCTGTACTACCAACCTCTATACTTTTTAAAATTGGGTAGAAACTATTGTTCTTAAAATGTTCCTTGATGGTCTTATCAGAATTAGTCTATCTCCTATGTGTTATATAACTGCTTTAGCAAAAGTGGAAATTAGTTATTCTATATGGTATTGTTAATAATAGCTTCTGCAATGGATCTATCTAAATGAGCCTGTCTGTTCCCATGGTCTACACCACACACACACACACACACACACACACACACGCACACACACACGCACATACACACGTAAGTTTCCCAGGCCTAGAAGCACAAATAGAATGAATGACCCCAAAGAACTATTTCTGATAGCAACCATATGGAAAATGTTGTTTCTCTCACCCTTTTCTCATTATATTTGGTGGATTTCATCCAGTATAGTTCAATGTAAGACTGAGTCTAAGCCTGTGGGTCTACAGACAATGGAAGCAATTTCTCTCTGGTCCTTGCTAGCTCAGAGAAGAGCCCTCTATGAAATCATTCCCCACATTCAGAAGGAGAGGGTGGATCCATCTTCAGCATGTGTCCACTTCACATCAGACCCACCCTTTCCCACATTCTTGATTTAATAGCCACCATCCATTCAGCACCAGACAGCTTGGAGAAGGGAGAAGAAGGAGAGCTTAATTTATTCTGATTGACAATAGTCACTGAAGGCCTTTGTACTGACTTACGTAAGGGTTTGCTTAATTCCTGGCTAGACTTGCCCTTGCCCTGCGTAGGGTTACAGAGTCAGGTTTCTCGCCTGATCTGAACTGCGTTCAGGAAGATCATGTCCAAGTTCTTTTCCATCAGTAGTTGCTCAGCCTTTGGAGATTCCAGACATCTCTTCACTGAAAGACCAAACTAAGGCATTAATGCTGGTCTGCACTTTGTCATCGGCATGTATCAAGTTTCCAGGCTCAATCAAAAAAGAAGGAGGAATGAAGGAAAGATGTTTAGGAGAAAGAGGGGAAAGAAAAGAAGAATGGAGGGAAGAAGAAGTTACCTTATCTAGTTAAAAATTCATCCTGGAAGAGTAGAATTCATGAATAAACTCTTGAATTCAACTCATGTTTATGCTATATAAATTATATCTTCACCTTTATATATGATGAAACAATAATATTCCAACAATATTCCTGTATAACAGAATTTCTTGACTTCTATTATACATTTCCTACACAAATTGCTAATATCTACTTTTAAAGAAAATTTATGTATCTGTCCAAAGAAAGTGAGAGAAATGTGAACTGTCACACACGGTAAGAAACAAGCGCTTATTGTGTCATTTCCTCCAGAGAATATATTTTGCATTACATTTTGCATCACTGGCATCATGGTATTATTGCTTATAAAATATTTATGTTTTACATAAATGATTACAAGTCTTCACAGGCAATTTAGAAATTTAGAACTAAGTAATTTGAAGCGGGAGTGAAAGTCAGCATTTATATAAGTAGGTGAAATAAAACAGAGTTTATGTTTCCTCCTTTCTTACATTGCTGTTGTTGTTGTTGTTGTGGTTGTTGTTGTTATTGTTAGACCGAGCCTGGCTGATAGAACCAAGGAAGGTCCAGAAGCTTCAGGAAAAAATTTATTTTGCACTTCAACATGTGATTCAGAAGAATCACCTGGATGATGAGACATTGGCAAAGGTAGGTTCTCAGATCACAAACTTATGGTTGCCAAAAGAGGGTCATGAACGATAGGGCCCTGGTTACAAAGCAAGGAAAATCTCTCAGTGGCAATTTCTGAGAGCAGGTAAAGGCTGTTTGGATTCTAAGATGCGTACTTTTAAAGGGAAGCTGATAAATTATGATAGGTTGACAGGCAGTGAGCTTCCTCAGAGAAGGCTGATCCTGACAGATCTGCATCTGAGGTACCAGAGGACAAATCAAAAAAAAAAACTGTGTCTCATCAGAGGAAGAGAAGTCTGAGGCTAGGAAATAAGGCTGAACATTCATGTGTGAAGAAAAATGCCCAGCAACAGCTTGGGAACAAGATCAGGGCAAAAGTCAAGAGTAAGTAGATTTTTATTCAAAATGAGGAAGAAGTCGCAAATGGTGAGACTTGTTGAACTGGGTGAAATAGAGAGTCCCCAGTCATGGGCCCCAGTCTGGGAATCCTGCATGGTCACCTCTCAGGGATGCTGAAAATAAGTCAGATCCAGAATGGAATTTTAGGCTGACGACACAAATTGATCTTCAGCTCTGATCTCTTCATGCACAACTCGCCTTGAGATTCTTTAAAATTGGTAAAGCATCGCAGGGACAAAATGCGTGCAGCTGCCATCCGCTTCTTGACTTGGCTTTAATGAATAATGGTGGCCATTATAAGTACTGGGGGAAGTTGTTTAGCAATGTAAAACGCCCATAAGGGAAAGGACTAGTGGGCAGTGATTGATATTCAGCATTATTTTAAATCACAACTTTGATTTCTTAAAAACTAGAATGTTTTTCAAAAGACAATTTTATTTTAAATTATCTCTGATCTCTTAAAAACTGGACTTGTGGCAGGTAGGAAGCTAGGAAATTGAGTTTATTCTTGGTTAAAAATAATAGGAATCCTACTCTTCATATTTTTATCATTAAGCCTTCCCACTCTGCCCTGGAAGTTCTTAATTTAAAAAAAGGAGAGGAAGGGTAAAGACTATTTGAAGGCATCATCAGATTTTACTTTGCACATACAGAGAACTGCTAGAAAAAACCTTTATGAGTTAAATATGTTGCTTCATTAGGGTAACATTTTGTTCAAATCAGTGCATCACTGGGAAGAACATTTCCACACTCAGTGTACTGTGATAGTTCTATTTGACGTAGCTTTTTTTTTTTTTTTTTTTTTTTTTTTTTTTTTTTTTTTTTTTTTTTTTTTTTTTTTTTTTTTTTTTTTTTTTTTTTTTTTTTTTTTTTTTTTTTTTTTTGTCTTTTTGAGACAGGATCTCGCTATGCAGTTCAGGCTGGCCTTGAGCTCACTTTTGTAGCCCAGGCTGGTCTCGAACTCGCATTGATCCTCCTGCCTCAGCCTCCCAAGTGCTGGGATTACAGGCGTGAGCCATCACGCCCGGCATGACGTAGCTTTCCATTTTGTATGTGATGAACAACATGTAACCTTTTGTAAATACCCTAATTTTTTCTCAGTCGAGGGCAGAACTTCAACTTGCTTTCAGACTCACTGGGCAGTAAAGATTATAACATGAATGTGTGTGTGTGTGTGTGTGTGTGTGTGTGTGTGTGTGTGTGTGCTCTGCAGTTGCCTAGTAGCATACATGTATAAATTCATTGGATGATTAATGTGGAGTGGGTGGAGGGGTACTCCATGCATTTGGAGCTGCAGAGACTTTGATCTCTGCAGTTATCATGCTGGAGTTAAGGTCTTCAAAAAACATAGACTTAGAGGAAAGTTACTGCTATTCTGCCTAGAAAGAGTATTTGCTCAACAAGCCTGGTTGCAACATCCATAGAATGATAATAGCAACTCCTCGGCTTTGTGTAATGTGTTGTGAGGCTGTGATGGTTATATCCTGGGAGTGTAAAACATCCATGCTTGTTCCACTGTCTACATCCTGGTGTCCTGGTGGTGCTGTACTTGACATTTTAGAAACACAGCCAGGAATGGTATCACACACCTATAATCCCGGCAATGGGGAAGCTGAGGCAGGAGGATTATTGCAAGTTCAAGACCAGCCTAGGCTACAGACTAAGCTCAAGGTCAGTCTGAACTGCATAGTGAGCCTCTGTCTCAAAAAAAAAAAAAAAAAGCAGAAAATTAAAGATGTGTGGTAGCAAATTATAACACTGATCACAGGTCAACCTAACTCACCCTTCTCCATCTTCAGCAGGAAAAATACATAATACTGCTTTTTTAATATAGGATAATATTGCAAAGCTAAGGATGAGGTAAAACAAGAGAAAAAGCTTGTTTCCTACATAAAGCCTCCTGGAGCCTCACGACAAAGGATTGCTTCCATGGGCTATGTGAAGATGTTAGACTTTTATATGTACCCTTTTTGTAACAGTCATCATTTTACCATGATGCTATTTGAGCTAATGTAGAGGGACTGTAAGCAGAATCACAACGTTGACCCCATCCTTCTCAGGGCTGAACTGTGTGGCTTCAGGTAAGGGATGCTATTTGCCTGAGTCTCAGATGGACATAAAACACTAGAGGTGGAGGTGAATCTCTTAGGTTCCCAGCTGTTTTAAAAATCTGAGGACAGTGTACCTTTTCTATGACAAATCACTTGACATAAAATATATTCAGAAAAGGATGTTTCATTTCAGAGGGTTCAGTCTGTGGTCAGTTGGCTCTGTGGTCAGTCTGAGAGCCTATGGAGAAGCGGAGCCTTATGGCTGGAAGCCCACTACTAAACAGAGCAGGACCACTGCTGAGGCAGGGCAAAGGGTGGGAGTCCAGCATGAACAGCTGGAAGGATGTGATCACACAAAGTTGCTTACCTCATGGTGGCCAGAAAGCAAAGAGAGAAAAAGGAGAAGGCCACAGTGTCCACATCCCTTCCAAGGTGGTTCAACTAACTTGTGACAGGACCAAAGGACAAGGAACTAAGCCTTCCACATATGGGCCTCTGGGAGATATTTACATTGCAAACTACTATAGGCTCCCTATCTTTGAACTCCAACAGGGCTTGTTTTATTTAAATCCAAAAGAGACTATTCCAGCCCACCTTGACTTCTCTTCATCCTTTCAGAAAATTTCCTTATGCTTTGATAGTTGTCAGGCTTTTTTGTCAACATCATAGCTCTTAGACCATGAGGGCTAATATTAACATCTATTATTCAAGGAACCCTCTAGAAACAGAGGCGACATGATCAACATCTATCTCTAGGAAAACCACACATACCTAAAATACTATATTCAGGGCCAGAAGCTGAGATGAAAGGTCCAACAGACTAGGGGAGGTAAATCTTCCCTCTGTATAGTGTTCAGAGGACTAGCTGACTGATTAGTTTGAGGCAAAGCAGTTGTAGCAGACAAGTGAAGTCTGAACTTCATCCTGGGAAGAGTCTCGCACACACTCACTCACTGAAGTTAAAGTTTAGGAAGCCATGCTTATATTTTTGTACAAAATTTAACCTAGGGAAACTTTGGAAATCCAGGGATCCTATATCCGTTAACTAGGAAGTTTCAGTCTTCAAATATTAACCAGTTTTTTGGCTATGGGGGATCTGAAACTAGGAAAAAGTGTTAAATAATCTCACTTGCTCTTCTTACCAACATGATGATGCTATGTAGGATGTTTATAATAAGCTTTCAGAGTCACCACTAGCTGAGTGACCTGATTCAGGGACACTTCATTCAAACTCACTGTCCCTAGCTGTTCTCATCTTTACAACATGATTAAGTTAGTACCAGTGTCATGCGGTTACTTTGGAGGCTAAATGAGATAAAATATAAGTAAGCTTCTTAGCCCATAACTGATAATATGTAAATGCTATGCTATTATTATATTACTTGTTGGCATTAACAGAAAATCAGGATGATCTTCAGCTCCGAAGTTGCAGAAGGTACATTTACAAAATGTCATTTCAGCACAGAAATGTTTGTCCAAGAGACAGGATCTGTGGGCTAGTCACTGAGGGATGAAAACTTTTCAAAAGATGGAAGAAGGAGGATGAGCAATGGTATCCCATGTGATAAGATGATGGTAGGAAGTCAGAGAGAATAAGGTATATTCAGACTATAAGTGATAGCTAAATTTGGCTGGATCCTGGATTTGAGAAGCCAGGAAATGAGATAACACTGGTCACTTTCACTAGAGCTCATGAAAAATATCTACATATATATTTTTAAGCCCCCATCTGACTAGAAGAGGAAGCCCATCTGTTCTCCAGGCTTCATTTTCTTCTCTGAGAAGTGAGGAGGTTGGACTGCATAGTCCGTATGGTTCTTTCAGTACAACATTCTTTTGTGCCCAGAAGAAAAAAACAAAGGCTCTTCTCCACATCTTCTTGTCCCTTCCAACACTCAGTCCTCTTTTACCGCTTTCCATGATGATAAAGACTGATTGTACCGCATGTAACAGATTGGAATCATCATTCTGTGGACTGCGGTCATCAACTTTGAGATGATCTCCCAGCCCCAAGGTTGCAAAGAGTACATTTATGAAGCCAGTGTGCAGAGGTTGGCATCGCTGTCAGGCTCCCAGAAGGAACCCCATCTGCATGTGCATGAAGGGGTGCTATGCGTCCTCATGATGGGGTTTTGTCCAAGCTGAGGCCAGAGGTTGAGAACCCTTGAGTTCTTTGCTCCACTGAAA
This sequence comes from Myocastor coypus, assembly GCA_004027025.1. Classification (NCBI taxonomy): domain Eukaryota; kingdom Metazoa; phylum Chordata; class Mammalia; order Rodentia; family Myocastoridae; genus Myocastor; species Myocastor coypus. The sequence continues at coordinate 19,399 of PVJA010003156.1, forward strand.
GCAGCAGGACCACTGCTGAGGCAGGACAAAGGGCGGGCGTTCAGCATGAACAGCAGTGCAGACTGCTGGCGCCTCAGTTCTCTGGCTTTATAGGATTCCTTTATAAGCCACCAGAACTTCCTTTCTTCTTGTCCTGATGAGAAAGACAGAAGCAGTAGAGAGAAGGAGCAAAGCTTGGATCGGAGTGTGTGGCTCACACGTCACTTTCGTGTGTGTGTTTCTATTTCCTAAATGTAGGTTTGGGGTCCGGCCCACAGCTAGACATATGCTTTTATAGACCTTCTCCAGCTCAACCCTTCCTCCAGGCTGACCCTTCTTCTTGTGCCTCCTGGGGAAACAGCATCAAGAAATAACATTAGGTAGTACATTTACTTTTCCTAGAGCTTCTGCGTGCACATAAAATATTTTTGCAGTCAATTTCTCACCCAAAGCTATATAATGATGAATTCTTGAACAATACTTTTATACCTCAGACCCCAAAGCTCACTCAGTGTCCATAACCAAGCTGAGAAGAAATATTACTTTAGGGGCTGGGGAAATAGCTCAGTAGAATAAGTACTTATCTGGCAAGCACAGGGACCTGAGTTCAATCCCCAGTACTGAGGAGGCAGAATACTTTTTATGTTGTCACAGCTGTAGCACATCCATAAGTACATGCCTTCTGTTAGCTTCTCAAAATATGTTCCAAATCTTGGGACTTGCCTGAGATGTAGATGTCGGCACATCACCCTTCTGGGTGGTTTTAGACCCATATTTGTGTGCAATGAATCGTTTCAGATTCTTCCAGAATGTGCACCTAGTGTCACAGGCAGGCAAGCCGAGGCAGGCAGATGACAAGTTCAAATGCAGCTGGACAACTTACCACTTTAATTTTTTTTACTTAAATATTTTTTTTTAATTTTAAAGACTGAGATTTAGCTCTGTGTAAAGGCTCTGGACTCAATCCCCAATACTGGGGAAAAAAAAAAGTCTTTCAGGATACAGAAGTATCTATAGTACTTTTGCTGAAGTCTAGGCTTTCATTCGTCTGCTCCCGTTCCTGGCTGGCCAGGAAAGCACTTCCTGTTCCCTCGTAGGCCCCTCTTTTCCTGGGTTTTCTGAAGCACTTGGTGCCCATGATCATATCTCAAGTGTGTCTCTTCATCCGGGAGGTACCTACCTAAGCTTATGTCACATTAATGGAAGAGCAGCGGGCTCATACATTAGCGATGGCCTAGAACTGAACGCTCAGTGGCAGATCTGCTGTTGCAGGCTGGGTTCTGCCTCCAGTCACTGAGTCGCTGCGATTTCCCAGAGGAAACGGCACCTCCCTCTGACTGCGCAGCCCCAGAGTGAGCAGGAGACAGGTTCACCAAGGACCTCAGCTTTAAAATAAATAAATAGATAGATAGATAGATAGATAGATAGATAGATAGATAGATAGATAGATAGATAGATAAATAACATGTGCTTGCTGGGACATAGAGCCGGATATCAACATGAATCCAAATAATCAGGGTTGAAATATCCTGCTTTTCCCAACAGAGCACAAAGGCAGCCTCAGGAGGATGGGGAGGTGGGGTGCCTTTGAGTCCTGGCTTCTGGCTGAGGTTGGGGGCAGCTATGGCCAGTACTTCCTCACCTCTAGGTCTATACACACACTGCTTTCCAAGCCCTTAATATGAGAAAGGCACACAGGACATTTAATTCATACTTTCAGGGTAATAAGTTAAAGTGATATTTTAAGTTAATTTAACTATTTTAAGTTCAATTAAGTATATTATAAAATTCATTTCACCTATTTCTTTTTACAGTCTCTAATGTGTCTAATTGAACATTGTAGACAGCACCTGTAGCCCCCATTATGTTTCTATTGCATGTTGCCTATCTAAACTCTGAAGTTCAGACCAGGAGTGTATTCACTTCTGCCTGCCTGCTTAAGATATGGCCCCTCCTCTTCCTCTCTCTATCTGAGCAAAACGCTCTTAGGAACCAACAGTGTCTTCACCTGCAGGTGAGAGAGCGGCTGTAGACTAAGTCCATACCCTGAACTTTGGAGGACATGACACATGGCTGTGACATCATAGCCTCCAAAGCAACACTCACGTAGAACTAGGAAGAGCTAGAAAGTCTTTCTGAATTTTATGATTTTTGTTCAATCCATGCTTATGTATTCTAAATTCATATGACTTGGAGGAGAAAAGCCAAGTACCTTCGTGACTACAATGAGAAGCATGATGGGCTAGCATCACATGACTGAAGCAACAGTACGGTGGTGATAATTTAGACGGTGCCATTATTATGCGTCATGCGTGGTGCTGAGAGGCTCTGAATAACTTCATGCTGCATTGTCAAAACTACAATCTTATTATGCCACTTTACAAAGAGAAAGCTAAACATTCAAGTTAACCAGCTTATAAGTGGGGGAGCTAGAATTTAACCAAATTAGGCCAACTCCAGCACTGGAGCAGTTAAATCACGTGCACTCACTCCTAAATGTTTGACAGGCTCAGAAAGAGGCCCCTTGTGCTCAGACATGTTCCCCTGGAGAATTTCAGGAGGCTGAGCTGAGAGCAGGTGCACGACCTGCTTAATTTCTAAGTCTGTTTCTAACATGTAGACAGCAAAGCTGTACCCCACCATGAAAGATAAGCTTGTCTCCAATACCAAATTACGATACAAAAGCTTAAAAGATGGAAAGCCTAAACATGTCATATGTTAATATTTGAAATCGTACTTGAAAAGAACCACTTCTGGCCACCCCCATATTAATAGTGTTGTCATGATACAGAAACAAAACAGACGATCACACTCATGCCAAGCACCCACAGGGCACACTGATTGTGAAACCAGTAGGAACCGCAGAAGGTCTCTCACACTGATTTTCATTGCTTTCTCTGTAAGATCAAAATAGACTGGGCTGTGCTTAATAATGGAATGTTTCTTCCCGAGTCTTGCTTATTTTTCTCGCAGTGGGCTTGCTGTTCTATCAGGATTCCTAACAGAGATTTGGGTTCTGCTTGATTTTGAAATTCTCATGATGAGTCTAATCAGGACTTGAGAAAATCCTAACTGGATGACGTGACTTGCGGCCTCCCACTCCCATTCTCCCTGGTCAGGTACCTGGTTTATACTTTTTTATGAGTCCACATTTTCTTTAAAATCTTGCACACATGTCGAAAAGTTCTTAACTCTTAAGCAAATCACTCAGTGAATTATGGCAAAGTTATCACACCTGGGGACCCACTTCTAGGGCATCCCAGAGGCACCCCTCAGGCTTATTACATTAAAATATTATTTTAAAAAATGTAAGAATAGGCAAGATGATAGATAACAACTCAACAAAGATCTCAATATTTAAAATTTTACTCGAGAAGCATGGTCCTCTCCTGGGAAAGTTATCCACTTCAACGCACACTTATTACAAATATGTACTCCACATTAATAAAGGAGGGAAGGACGGGTAGCAAACACACAGCAGCTCCTTTCAGGAAATCCTGGGAGAGGTTAGGCTATCTTTTTGTCTATGTTAGCACGTTATAGTCTGCTAGTCTACAGGCTGAACACCCAAAGTTGTAAGGTTTTGTCCACCAGATGAAAGGTCTAAAAAATGAGAAGACTGTTTTTGGTGTGAGCCCTCACTCATCACACTACACATTTATGAATTCACTGATGTTCTTTGGGCACATGTAACAGAACCAGTTTCAAATAGCTTAAGCCACTAAAAAAAAAAAAAAAATGAAATAATGGAGAAATAATGAAATAATGGAGAAATTCTGCTACTGTTGGAACAGCGAATCAAGAACCCTCTTCAGAGTCTCCATGCAGTGTTGGTCTCTCTTTAGCTATCCGCTTCACTCTTCTCCCTCCCTGAATGCAGTTTTCTTTGCTTCCCTGATCCACACAGTGAAATGCATTCAGCTCTTAGCTCCTTGGGTTACTTATGGTCTCCTCTACATTGAGAAAGTGCCTTGCCAGCTCTGACTCTAAATTCTAACTGCAGCTAAAGCAGTGTCCATGTCCACTTTTGCTCGTGATACCCAGCAAAGAAAGAACATCCACAGCAGTATGGATGCCAATGATGGGTACAGTCAAGGCTGATGACGTGGAAGAATAGCTCCCATTCAGTATTATGTTTTAATTCAAATGCCTAGTGTGAGGCTAAACAAAAATTAGAACCAGAAAAAAGTGAAGCAAGGAAGAAAGAGAAGGAAGCTAGGACGGGAAATGGGTGTTTTCAGCTTCACTTTGGGTACCCTGCTTTTGTGAGTGTTCTGGAACTTTCTTCTACTTTGGTCGACTCATTGCCAGCTTCTTGTTTCAGGGTGAAGAGTGCCCTGCTGGTCTGAACGACCTCCTGCACATCATTGGTAGTTTCACCCTCTCTGTGTTCCATTTCTCCAATAGGCAATGTAACTGTTACAAAATTGCGAGTTTTCTCCTTAATCCACCCTCTTAAAAGAAACATAGGCTTATCCTTTTCCAAATAGCTGCTCCTTATTCTTGCATGTTCCTGTAGGTATGAGCTAAAGCTTCCTGCTTTAGGAGGCGTGTTTGTCATAAGCCAGAGATGAGTATGGAAACGGCTTTTGTAACTCTCTGTCTGCTTCTGCTATGGGGATTATATAAACATGAAGGAATTTTATGATGACTTGAAATTGACTACCCCTCCATCTCCAAGCACTTCTGGAGCACCTCCCCAGCTGTTTAAAAAGTTGTTGAACCATTAGCTGCTGCTGAGTCTGCGCTGAGACCCCTTTGAAACGGGAGTCTCCAAGCTGCAGCACATAATATTAATGAGCAATGAGTGACTGCCTGCTGCTTCCTCGCCAGACCCTTCTGGGCTCTGACAAGGGCTGCTGCTGCCTCTGTGCAGCCTCCCGGGCCATTCAGCCTACACAATGACGGCCTGCCTGACAGCCCCTCCTCTCACAGCTGCCTGGACAGCATCTCTCCATGAGGCTTTTCTGAAGGCACGGAGGTTGTAGAGGTGCCTGCCTTTGTTAGCACTCTTTGCTATAATGGTTAACCGTCTGGCCCATTCTACAGATGAGCAAAAGAGACAGGATCTAAAACCCCCCAAAAATAGAGCAGAAGTAGGGGTGAACAAAACTCACAGTTAATAAAAAGAGCAACTTGGTCACTGTAAGAAAATGCAGTTTTATAGCTTTGCTTTTTCTTGTCAATGAAAGTGAACGGCTGGTTTTTCCATGTACTAACATGCAATATACCAAGGAGAGTCAGCTTGTGGTGCTTGATAACGGGCTAAACTGAGTTCTGCCCTCCATATCATGTGACCGAACATCATGGCCTTGATTGAGGCTTCTGTTCTTAAAGGAAATATGACAACAATATCAGACATGATGCTCACCGTACTGTCTCCACCACACATCAAGCATCACTGCACAAATGTTCATGTGCTCTCCTAAAATTCTCCCCACTTGTTACAAAGGCAGGGACCTGACCAAGATCTCACAACTGTGAAAGGCAGAACAAGGGTCTCACCCTGCTGGGCTGACTCCAAAGCCCATGTTCTTCACCCTGGAACAATCCTCTCTGTGCGATGTTTTGGTGCCACAGGGAGCTTAGGAATGTCACTGTCTAACTCTCACTACAGAGTAGAAGCAGGCTAGGACAAACTTCTCTCTAATAATAACAAACTTCTCTCTAATAATATCTTTGGCTGCTTCCTGTAAACCAGCTACCTTGACCTTCAGCTAGCAGGACTATCTCAACTATAGGAAGAGTTTACTTTTCAATTTTCAAAGCCTGTTGTAAATGTATGAGATTTGAACGGGTGCAACAGCATTTTTCAAAGTCTGTTTCAGGGCCCCACAATACGAGTGTGCCAAGGGTGTTTATTTTCAACATGACATTTAGCTCCTCCTCTCAGTCTTAGTGAGACTGAATCCCTAGGAGTAGGTTCCAGCAATCTGCATTTCCAAGAAGCACACAGGTGTTTCTCCTGCACCCTGAAGATTGATGGGCATTAGGGTCACCTCTGGAAGTTCCGGGAGCTTCGCACATCATCAATTCAATGGCTGGTGATTGTAGAAAGCTTTCGAGGCTGTCTGCGTTCAGTAGCTATTTGACAGAGAATCATAATGTGCAAGAAGCATTCCTAAATTGTTGTAGTTTTCTATGTGAGGCAGCTGGTTAAGAAATCTTGAATAGTTTCCCAAAGGACTCTGGTTAAGTGGACGCTCGTACATGCTATCTATGAAGATATAGAAAAGGAAGTTTTCCACCCTGAACTCAGAGTAAATCTTTCAGAATGAGGTTCTGATTGGATTGACGATGCTTACAACTCCAAGACCATAACATGGATGGCACGGGTTCCTGTAATCTGCAACGTGCATCTCGCTATAATCACCCTTAAACACACAGACCCACTGCCATACAGACCCTGTACTACCTTTACTTCTTCAATGCACCAATCACCACAATGTGTTTGCCTGTGATCCTGTGCTTATATCTCTGCTTCCCCAGTGTCTAGTTAGTATCCGCTCCTCCTTTGGAGGTCAGAGTCACTGTCACCTCCTCAAGAAAGCCTTCTCCAGACTGCCACAAGAAGTTGGGACGCAGTATTAGCTACCCCTGCAGAGCCACCATTCTATGGCTCTCACTACAGGTTTTCCATCTGCTTTTGACAGTGTGGCAACTTTATTCCAATCTGTCTTCACACATAGACTATAAACAAGAACCATAATGGTTTTGTGCATTCCGTTGTCTAGCTAAGGGCGTGCTGCATAGTTAGCATGAAATTAATCATGGCGTATCATGAATGAAAAAATTAATTCATAATGTTGGAGAGAAGGTCTTGATTCTCGATGTAAAGTTTAACATCCATTCTATCGACATATGCTTTTCATTTGTTCTCCCCCTTTCCATAGCAACAAAGATGGGTAGGTTGGAAAATCTGGGCCTTCAAAGGCCTTCATGTATTCTAAATTCTTTTAGTATATCAACAGCTTTAATCCTGAGGCTATTCTTAAATAGCTCATAGTATGGCTATATAGTCATTAGTTGTTAAAAGGAAAGTTCACGAAAGATTGGAAATTTCTGATTTTGAAAAAAACAGCCAAGTAATTATTTGTTTTCTTTCTACTTCAAAGGCCATATTGGATTCTCATTACTTAACAGGAGTGGATAGTATGGTGGGCTTAACTGGTGATGAGAGGGGTTTTATTTCATTGCAGTTTTACATCAACATTCTCTTTCTTTTTTTTTTTTTCTTACGTCATCATTTTTAGTGCATGGTATAGTAACTATACACTGGATGAACTATCATGTGTTCCTTAGTATTGCTCACACTGAACACATATCTCACTCATTGCATAATATGAATAATGAAGACATGTATTTAATTTTGATACGATGGACTTGAAATTCTCCTAACTTGAAGTATCTTATAAGCTGGAATTGTTCACATCGTAAGAACTATGTGGCATTTAGCAAACTATGGATTTTTAAAATTATCGTAAAACACCATCTTCTGGGTATTAACTCAAAAATGTATGTCTACTTGAGACATACATGTCTAGAAAACCAATTATAACATGCATGTTCTCTCACTGAGTTTTCAAATGCCTCATGTGAGCTGAGCATTGAAGACCTGCAAATCTCTTTCTTGATTAAGTATAGGTTTCATCTCATTCTCAGACTGGGAAAGAATTCAAGGGACATTGGAGATTTTAGTGGATTTGAGTGCCAGGAAAAACAGATAATTATGCATTGTACCTCACACCATTGCTTATACTCTTGTGAATGTTATCACCTTCCAAAGTTGAAATCTAATATTCATGTCATGCAAATCTGCAGGAAATGATTGTGGTATTAGCTGACGGCTATGCTCTCTGCCTACAGCATCCTTAATACTTTTACACACATTATTTCTCAGGCTACAAGAGTGCCAATGAGCAGATACTATCAGAAACCCATTCTACAAATAAGAAAACTGAGACAGAAGTATGTGGCAGCTGTCCTGTAATTAAGCCGTTTTAGAAGCAGGATTCTGACCCAAGCAGCCTGTCTCTAGAGCATCCACTTGTAAATATTATACCAGACTGCCTCCCACATTACTTTATGTAAGAACCATAAATCCAAAGGCTTGCCCTGGTTTCCTTATTCTCTTCTTTTTTCCTTTAGAAGTTGGGGACGGGAATTGTTTTGTTCTAAAGAGAAGCTGCAAGCGAGCCTGCTTTTATCCTAAACCTCTTTTTCCAAAGCCATTTACCTTTATCTGGAACCAGAGAGGCCACTGAAATCAAAAGACAGAGTACTAATGAGCTTCCCTCTTTGTCTCCCTCCCCATGTCTCCACTTTGCAGCTAATAGCCAAGATACCCACCATCACAGCTGTGTGCAACTTGCACGGGGAGAAGCTGCAGGTATTTAAGCAGTCTCATCCAGACATAGTGAACACACTGTTTCCTCCGTTATACAAGGAGCTCTTTAATCCTGACTGTGCCAGCGTGTGCAAATGAAGGGGACCAGAGAACTATCTCATAGTCATGGAATGCGTCACCATTAAGACAAAAGCAATGTGTTCATGAAGACTTAAGAAAAAATGTCACTACTGCAACATTAGGAATGTCCTGCACTTAATAGAATTATTTTTCACCGCTACAGTTTGAAGAATGTAAATATGCACCTGAGTGGGGCTTTTTTGTTTGTTTGTTTTTGAAATGACCATAAATATACAAATATAGGACACTGGGTGTTATCTTTTTTTAATTTTATTCGGGTATGTTTTGAAGACAACTGTTTATAGAATTTTATTGTAGATATATACAAGAACAGAGCAGTACTTTACATGATTACTTTTCCTGCTGATTGTTCAAATATAATTTAAGAAAATTCTACTTAATAGGCTTATCTATTTCTATGTTTTTAGATAGTTGATGCATGTGTAAATTTGTAGCTGTCTTGGGAAGTACTGTGCACGTATGTAATAAGTATATAATATATGAGAATATTATATATGACTATTACAAATACATGCACATGCACTGTGGCTTAAAATACCATACCTACTAGCAATGGAGGTTCAGTCGGGCTCTCTTATATTTAATTTCTGTGTTATATGTTATTTTTAATGTTAGACAATCAGGGTTTTGTGTTTCCAGCCAGAATTTTCATCTGTAGTCAATGGCAGGACAGTACCAATTCAGAAATAAGTCTAAAGAGAAATCAATATAATGCATGGCCTCTATATAAAAATGCTGTTTTTATCAGTGATATCAAAGCCTTGTCAGGACGGTACATACTTGGGGTGGGTACTTGGAGCCATTTTCCTGTTTTAAGAATTGAGCTGCAGATAATATTATAAGAGCTAGGACTTTTTTTTTTTTTTACCAAATAATTATATATTTGCTATTTTTCACCCAAGCACAATACACGCTTTTCTTCTTTAGATTTGGATTTCCAGTTGTGAGAAAAAGTTGACTTTGGTGCTCATTGTTATCAACCAAAAAAAAATGCAGTCCTGTGGACTGTGACCACCAGCATTTTTTTCTAGTAAAATTAGAATGAAAAATCAGAATCCAGGGTCCCAGTGCTGTTTTACGTAAAAAGTTTGCTCTTTAATCATGTTTTGGCAGTGAGAGGCAGAAATAAAACATGTAAAACAAAGAAATAATTTTTATATTTGCATTATCCATTTGGTAAAAAAGCTGTCAGTAAAAGTAGAAGAGGCAGGAATTTTCTGTATCTTTCCTATCTGGACCCAGTGGTTGTTTTTTATTCCAAAACACTATGTTATAAAAAGATAGCAAAAAATTCACAAACTAGAAATAACACTTGTATATTCTATGGACTTAGTATGCCCTCATGCCAAAACTATTACCTATGTGATTTGAAATTATATTGTCCATCCACTGTAAGACTGGTTTTAGCAACTTAGAAAAGTACAGGGTTCCTTGGTGACATCAAAAGCAGAAAAGGTGGACTTTTTTATACAGGTTCTCCCTTCTGCACCAGCTCCCTGGTGTACTTAAGCATCAGAAAAGCCTAGATTCCACAGCATGTCTTCTGCCTATTTCTTGGAAGCGTATGCCTGTGGTATTATCTCATCCAAAGGAAGATGATTAAAAAGGAATTTAGGGGAGGTGTTTGTGTATAAGACAATAAATTATGCTCTTGTGTATGTGTAGCCCAGCCCCCAACTCATAAAGATCTGCTACTTTCTCCTTGTCAAACACCACACACACACACACACACACACACACACACACACACACACACACACACCTGCTTCAAAAATTTCAATCAATGGAAACCTTGATTTTTTTTCCCTACGCAATGCTCTCCTAAAGTTAACAGTTGAGCATCAACTCCAAGATGCCTCAGAACTCCTGACTGATGATCAAAACAGTCGTCTTTTCTTTTTAGAAAACGGAGCCTTTTCTCACCTCATGATTGATGAATTCCAAACCACTGGGGAAAAACAAAAAGGCTTTAAAATAATGAATCTCTTTCTCAACTACTGTTATATTCAATTAATTTAACTACACTGAACCAAATTACCTTTGGTTCTAAGAAGACAGCTGTAGACTGCTTATTATGCTGCTACAGGGACTCAATTCTTTTTGGTGTAAATGTCACTCCTGCTAGCTCTTTGTATAAAGAATTAATTCCAAGAGTCATATTTCCTTCTAATGGAAAGATTACTTTACTGATTGCTAGGAAAACAGGGTAATGGAAGGCACTCAATTAAACCAAGCTGTTTCCAAATGCAATATATGTTTTATGATTGGCTTGTGATAGGCAGTTCTTAATGTGTCTACTTGGTGTTTCCCTTTGAGCTTTGAACTTATGTCCAACTTTGTTTTCATTGTTCTCTTGGCCTTGTGTTTCCCATTGCCAGCCTTTAACTCCTGCTCGGCTGCAAAGGGAATCACTGTGGCCTCCAGTCTACCTTAGAGGATTTAAATTGGCTCAATTGATGAAGGAACAGAGGATTTTTTTTTTTCCTCCCTCATCCCATGGGCAGTGTAGGGAAAAGATTGTTCTCCACACTTGCCTCGGGAGCTACTGGCTTTGAATTTGTGTCATTTCCACTAGGGCAAGCATTTCACTGGGACAGCGTGAACCTGGTAAAGCTAGGAGACAGGAAATAGAACTGGCAACTGAAGCCAATGTTGTGGGAACCAGTATGCCCCTCGGCCACATGAGCTGAGAAAGAAATTTCCAGTTGGGGCGAAAGTTGCCAAATTTTCCAATCAAGTTTTTCAAGGTAACAAAGCCTTTTAAAAACTGTGCTTTGAACATTCCCTCCAACAACATGTCAAGGTGTTTTGAAATTTTGATAAGAATAACTTTTCTTTCCAGCAACGCAGCCCCAGAAATTAATTCTTTCCCTCCCCGCCAAGAGCTAGCAAATGTTCACAACACATTCGTGGAAGAAGGACTCTGCGTTCTGTGCGTCGCGCTTCATGCTTTATAAATGACAATCACTGCTTAATGCAGATGTTGCACTGTATCCGCTCAGGGATATTTCATTTTAAGAAGAGAAACAGAGAGATATGTCAAGAAAGAGGAAAAAACAGGAAAATGATAAAAACATGTAAATGGCATGAATTAAAGATGCCAGTGAGAGACCCTCTCTGACAAGGCTTTCAGACCAGTGTATAATTTCACATCCCAAACTGACTCTACTTACCTAAAAGTTATACATTCCTAATAACAACTTGGTTTCATTTTCTAAAATCTGCTAAGAGCCAAATAATCTATCTGGCCCATTTACAGGAATAGCATATTTAAGTCCCAGTAAATCTGAGTTTCCTATACAAGTCCTGAGCAAGGGAAATACAGAAATCTAACTGGAATTCAGTGAAACTGATGAGGACGTGAAGCCCTGTGAATTCGCACAGAAATGCACCTGTGGTCTGCAAAAGGAAGGGCAAAAGCTGGGGTGGGAAATAGGAGAATGAAAGGATTCTAAGTCTAGTCTGACGTCCCACATATGTTCCTCCTTCCTCTGACCTGGGTCATCTTGTATCCCTTTTTTCTGTCCTTTTTCTGTGGCTCTTTTATCCCTAAACTAAAAGCAGAGGTTAGAGTTTATTTTTTTTAAAAAGTCCTTCCTGGTTTTCCCTTGTTTTAACACTGTCTTTGGAGCTTTGGATTAAAGAACTTCTAAGTAGAATAGAAAATACAATGGTCTCTTGGGTAATTAGATTTCTGTGGCAGAATCTAAGATGCCCTGATTTGTAACAGAGTCTGGATATGAACAAGAGATGCCAGGTAGAAAGCAGATCATTTCCTTCCTGCCTGGCTTCTTCAACACGTAGCTTTCTAACAGTCAAGTCAAACAGGAGAAAACTAGGAAGATGGAGAGCCCGCTCTTCCTCACTACAATGCTGGCGGTACAGGGCTTGAATGCAAAAGCCATTCCTGCGTCCTAAGGACAATGTAAAACTTGCCCATGTGTTTTCAAAAACACCAGTTAGAGGCAAATGTCAGTGTCCTTCTATTGTCTTTGTTTCTGCTTCTTGTAAAAGAGAGGAAAATTTCCACTACCTTTGGAAATTAGAAGAACATAGTTTCTGCCTGACACTTTCTTTTTTTCTTTTATAAACTTTTGTTTCCAACGAAGTTACCACAGTGGATAGTAAGCTCCAGCAAGGAGGCCTGTGATCCAGCGGAAGTACCATTCAACAGAACGGCAATACTGTACTGTGTGCATCTGGAGTGAGTCCTTGTAAAGCAGAAGGAAAACCCACTGTCTGCTCCAGATGAGGTGCTACTTGATATTCTGTTTACAAACGCTGGTCGAAGTGGCAACTAGAGTAAAGGCCTGACATGGGAGTCTGTGGGGTCTTTCGGGACTGAGTTACCAAGCTTTTAGGGTAAGGCAGCCTCAGGACCGGAGGTTATGTTCATTTAAAGCTGAGAGTAAAATTTCAAAGCAGTTAAAGGTCCAGGGAGTAGGTGCACAGGAGCAAGGCACCCTGGGGGAAGCTGGCAAGGCAAGGCCCCACCTCAAGTGGGACAGCACCGCTTGCCGGAAGCTTCATTGCTTGAGCTTCTGCATTTCATAAACTCTCTCGAGTCATAAATGGTAGCTGGTGATTAGGAGTTTCATGTAGACCAAACTCATCTCTGAACAGAAGGAGAACTCCTAGACTGCCAACTCCCAATCTCTGGCTTAAATCGAAAATCTTACTTAGGATCCTGCTCAACTGGAGCAAGTCTGGGCAGCATCAACTAGGAATGGCATTAGTGGAAGTATACTAAGGTGGAGGAGAAGAAGAAGGAACCTTGCCATTCTGCTTCTCATTGTGGTTTCCATGCTTAATGAACACGACTCAAAGCTATACACAACAGGAGGCCAGCTGAGCAACATAGCAGTCAAAAAATGAAGACAATTCAATCCCATGATGGTTTAGCAAGGGTACTTTTATTTGTCTTGCCTGAACACGCATCATCAGAGAGACAGGAGGTTAGGGTTCTTGCCATTTTCCTCTGAAGTCAAGTGCACAAGTCATGTGTTTCTGAGTCTCAACATATGTCTATAAATATGTGGCTTCAAAGCCTGTGACGAGTTCTCACCCTCCCTTAGTTGTGTTATCTGAAGAATTTATGCTGGCATCCTGATAGCACAGTCCTCCTTCGATCCCAAGGGCAGACAGTGGGTTCCCACACAGCAGTAGATGGGGGTGATCTGTGTGTACACTATTTCCCTAAGCTGCTGAAATTTCTCCAAAGTGAATTGGTCCTGGTACTCTCTGCCTCCCACGTGACCATAAGCACGACCTCCAGTGGGCCAGGAGAGCAGCTGTGTCTTGGTTCTTGTGTCCAAAAATAAAGCACTGGAATTTAATGAGCCCAGGTCGGGGAACGGGCAGCACGATCCTTACATTCAACTATGCTCCACCAGCTGTGACATGGCGCGGGTCCCGGTGCCTCAGTCCCAGCGACACAGAGACACAGGTGAGGTCTGAAAGCCACAAAGCCCACATCTGAACACAGTACTGTCTGCTTCACACACAAGAATGAAAAGTATACCCACAAGAAAACTGAGTATGTATTGTAGAAATGTAGAGGAAAAAATAAAAATATTTTTTCAAATGTAATTACTTTTAATATATGCTTGTGGAAGGTCTAATACAATGTATGCTGTCTCTGTAATTTTTGCTGTAAATAACTGGAGACAGTGAATACACTGATTTTTCTATGTCTCTGTTTAAGCATAAGACTTTGTAACAATTTTTTTAGAGGGGGAAAACAACAAAGAGTAAATATGTACTTGCTTCCTTTCTGGGTGTTCCGTACTTCTCCGTTTTTTAATGGAAACTGGTTGTAACAGTTTAAGCATCCTGACGGGTCCTTGGTGTTAAGTGTATGCTTTTTTGTAAAACAACTAAGAAAAGGACAAGGCTGTCAATTAACTCTGCTCCAAAGAATTTGTACTGAAGATCGGCTTAGGAACCACCTACTCTATGTGAACGAAACAATACGAAAGAGGAAAGTTAAAAAAAAAAAATGCTGTCTAACTTATCTTTCCTCGTAGCAAAAGGCTTTGTCGAGATCCTTTCTGCATGGACTAGCTTAAGGCAAACTCCACTTTCTGAGGAACAAAATATTTTTGTACATGTTTATTTCTTATTAATAACCTGAGGTCAGACCACTAATTCGCTGAAGCCATAACTGACCTTCACCAAATAAATGTTGCATCGGACCTGGGGGAGGGGAGGGGAGAGGCTGAAGGGAGGGAAAGCTAAGGTATGGTACGTATTGCAACACAGGCAGGAGCGGGGCCCAAGAAACCCATGGTTTTCCTGCACCCCAAATAGGACTTTAAAAGGCTAGTATTTTATGAGGATCGATTTATAAGGAAAAAAAAAAAGATATTTAGATTTACAATGAGACTTTCGAATATTTTTGAAATCCCTGACAATGCTTCCTTGCTTTTAGGATTGAGAGAAATGATTTTCGTATCCTTCCAACACTCAGATTTAGTGTTTTTATCTTAGCTCCAGCCTACACCTGTCAAGTGCAGTCTCTTAAGTGCTCCAGAGGTTGAACCAGACGGGCTGTCCTGTCCGGGGCTGGAGGGCTCGGCTGTCCCATCTGAGCCTTGCCTGGAGAGGCAGCCCGGAAGGGTTCATTATGCATCTCATTAGCATGCACTCTGCTGGCAGCGCACACGGGCGGGCGGCATTGCTACAAGTATGTAAAGTAAGAGTCTTCACTCTGAAGAGCATAATAATTATACTTTTTAAAAAAATAATGCCTCCTGTAGTAAACCATTGATTTCTCTGGAGCTTAATTACATTATTACCATGTATTCTTATCAGCCTATAGAAGCAAACAGCAAACTACAAATAAATCCAGTGACATACATAGTTTTCAAATCTGCAATCTTCTCATCTCTCTCTCCTTGTTTAATATCTAAGCCCTAATTTCTGTATATGTGAGTAAAACTGCAGCCTGAGTCATTTAGGAAGTAAGCATTGGAGTTTTTTTTTTTTTTAATTATAAATATACTAGCTTAAAACAGCACACCCTAACAATGAAAAGAGTTTTATATTACTTTAGAATGTAATAGGTTTCGTCCTTATTTTATGTCCTGTAAATTCTTAGTTGAAAACTGTTAGCATTCCCTGATGATGCACACATGATTTCTGAATGTTTTCTGTAAATGACAATCAATGTTTATGAAGTTCCCTCCTTTAATGCTGAACAAAATTAAAAGTAAAAGAAAAAAGTCTTGCCTGCTGGTCTTCTTCACACCCAGGGGAACAGGAGCAGGAGAAAAGAACAGAGAGGTTTGACTTGGAAAACACGGTTTCTGGAATTCCTGCTAACAGAGTTGTCTTCTTTCCAGTAATAAAGGTCATTTTTTCTTCTGAAAATTCCAGGGTCTTCTGTGACCTAGCCTGTGTCAGAACTGTTCACTAGGAAAAGGCCCAGCCTTCCTTCTGGCCAAATCCCTGACAGAGCTGCGGTCCAGATGACAGCAACCTCTCTGAAAGACACTGGCTCCCTCTCCTTAGCGCCTCTGTCCAGGAACAGAGCCGGAAGCAACTGGCCTGTGAACGCATGGGCGACAGTCAGCCACAGCCTCTCCGAAATGATCACGACCAGCTCTCCACTGAGGAAAGCTTTTGGACAGTGATTATGGCTCTGGACCTGACTGTTTTGTTTTTTTGTTTTTAAAAAAAAAAAAAAAAAAAAAAAAACACGAATGCCTACAAGCCAGTAGTCTTGTTTGGAGCCACGCTGTCGTAGGTACCAATTGAGGATAATCAGACCCTCTCACTGATATCGAAAAAAGCAATTCTAAAAGAGCCAGTCGGGTCCCTAGAGTTAAGAGGCTCCAAGAAAAATAGTTTAAAGAAAAATGTAAAAGATTTTTAAAGTGAAAGCATTGACTTAAGCAATGGGATGAGCCTGAGAAAGGCTTCTATAAAGTTCCTCCAACTTCTCCTAGGGCCTGTAAAAACCCTGAAGAGCATCCACACAACATTGACACTCAAAACATCTGGGTGCCACACGGCCCTAGACAGAGAACACAGACATGGTGTTCCTGAGACAGCACCATTTATGACACTTGGTTTCTAATTAGGTCCACAGCATCAATGAGAGAGACCAAACATATTGTCACAAGCTGTCCCCAGGTCCTGTACTGTCACTAACCACTGACACAGAATTCTTACTGTAAAGTTATTCAGTTTCTCAGAAACCCAGATTGAGACAGTAGTGACACATAAGATGAAACTTAACATTTAAATCCAGCTTGGACCACAGAATATGATAATTATTAACCTCTGTCTAACTGTCATCAAAAATTAGGAATTAAACCCTTTAAGTGTTCAATTCTTTGTTTTATCTATGCAGCCTTAAAAAATAAAAAATAAAAACATTGGCAATATGTTCCCATACTCACACCAGGCCAGTGTGCATGAAACAGGTCAGGCTGGTGTCCAAAGGACTGCTGGCATTTAGGCCTGTGCCCCACATGGCACCAGCCCCGTGACACATTACAGAAGAGACAGAGATGAAGTGAAGCCCCTAATGCCATCTTAGCAGAGGATGTCTCAGATTATAAAATGACTCCGTTAGAAGATTTTTTTCTTAGAAGTTCAGTGCAGCAGTACAGCACTTGTCTTGCAAGTATTTGATGCTGAATTCAATTCCCAGTATTTAAAAAAAAAAAAAAAAAGAAAAGAAAAAATTTTCTCCTTATTTTCTGAACTTCAACATGCTAAGTTTAGCTGAGTAAATAAATATTCCTCGAAGAAACTAAACTACTTGATGACAGGGTCTCCCAGACACACAAAAGTTCATGGTGTAGTGTGTAAACAACCCACGCATGTGCTAAACACACAGGCTGGGGTCCTCCGTTCTCTCTTCCAGTTTTAGCTTCCTACCTCTGTGCTGTTTTCTGGCTGGTTTGGCCTCTGGGGTAATCAGCAAGGCACTAGGCATCAACATGCTTTTACCATGAATAATAAGAAAGAAAATGGTGGGGCCAGGTGGTCTCAGCACCTGCCTGGCAAGTGCAAAAACCCAGGTTCGATTCCCTGTACCGCATGCTCTACTACCATGCCCACCACCAAAACCAGGAGTGGTGGAGCACTCCCGTAATCCCAGTGCTGGGGAGGCTAAAACAGGAGGATCACTATGAGTCTGAGCTGCATAGGGAGACCCTGTACCAAATAAAAGATTTTTTAAAAATTATTTTAAAGAAAGAAAATGGCAGCCTATTGGCAATAAACATGGAAAGAATTCTCTTTTCCTTTCTTTACCCCAAAGCAGTAAGAGAATGAGCTTGAGTGGGGTAGAATATGACCTGTTAAGCATATCTTCACAGGTCTTCACAGAAGACCCAACTAGTTGAGGAACAAAAAATGGAGAGATCATAGAGTTAAATTTATAAAAGTCAATTTGACATAAAAGTCTATTCTAGCATGTTGGATTGAATCACAAAATATGCCAAAAGAATATGGAAGATGTATGATTTCTTGAATTTTATCATTGAATAAGTAAGAAGTTGGGAGAAGGAACTATTTTTTAAGAGATGAAAACCATTACAGTGATGGTCACATGTTTCCGCTGCAGCCATTAGAATAGTGGGCCAAATATCCTTAGGAACTATACGCTTGGTCCGTAGCAAAAAAGAACTTACTGGATCACACCAGACATTCCTCTGGGTTTGGTCTGCTCACGTTTTACCTGTCAGAATTAATCTCATGGCCCTACATAACAGTAAATGGCCTAAGAAATGTAGTCTAGCCCTGTGCTCACAAGAAAAAGAGTACAGGGAATTGAGACCCTGTAACATCCCTGACCCAGCTATGAAAGAAATTCAGAAACATATCTCACCTCATTCCCATCAGATATTTCAGTAAACATTTATTCAGCCCACTTACAGATTGAATCAAATAAGCATCGACCTGGGATTGCAAGCCAGGTACTGTTCACTGGAAACCCAGTGGTGAAAGAAGACAGATATAGATTCTGCTCTTGCATACTCTGCTTTCTAGGTCCACAGACTATAGGCATGCAAGAGGCTAAAGGTACCGCATAAAACTGTAAAGGATAAGCGTTATTACGACTTTTAAAAATTCATTGGCTGTCCCTACAGATTGACACTTATTCTCTATTTTACATGACCAAAGCTGTCAGGATCACAGCTTCCTTTTTGCCTGCCAGATGACCCACCCTTTGCAACCTATGAAGCACATAGTCTTTAAGATAATCAGATGGGTTGTATAGGCCCTGATCCCCAGGATGTTTCTCACCTGATGAGAGATAGATAATAGATGATAGGTAGATAGATGATAGGTAGATAGATAGATAGATAATAGATGATAGATAAAAAGATAGATAGATAGATAGATAGATAGATAGATAGATAGATAGATAGATTTCTTTTTTTGTTTTTGTTTTTGTTTTAGATAGGCCAGGAACCTTCCATTGGCCACTGTCCACTTTGATGTGGCTTACCACATAAACCCCTCCATCCTCCGTTCAGACACAGAAACTCTCCTGTCATGCTACCCCACTGCATTTCTTCCTGTGTGTCCCCAGTAGAGGGCAGAGAGGGCAGTCCTGGATCTGTTTGCCTCCTTCTCCACCCTCTCCGTCCCTTCCATCTTTGGTGGCCCATATATTTTTATACAGATACTGAATTTTTCCAAAAAAACTCACTACTCTTAAAATCTTTATCACTCATCGTAACTTATTGGTCTTTTCTTAAGCAATGCTAATTGCCAAATTAACTTCTTAGTAAGCAGACAAAATCTTCCTTCTCACACAGTTCACCCACAGCCACACCTTGTGCTACCCTGAGCAAGTACAGCTCGCATTCAGAACTCTCAGGAACACTTCATTACCTCCAACAAAGGGATTGAAAGAGCGTCATTCTCAGTCTGCTTCCCACACACTAACCGTTCTTGGCTATGCCAAATATTGCTCACATTTCCACTTCTCATAAATCTGTTCATCTGAAGGTGATCAGGACAAACAGAACCTAGGCCTTCATGGTGGTTTCCACTCATGGGACAGAATGAGTGATGCAGTGTAAGTGGGCTTGCAACTGGCCGGTTTGCGAAGGGTTTTTTGTTTTTTGTTTTTTTGTTTTTTTGTTTTTCTTGCTCAGGATGCCTTTAAGGCAGGTCCAGAAAGCATCTGGAGCTGGGGATCGAACCCAGGTCCCCTGGGTCTGACTGCCTTTGCCTGAGCAGGCACTTAAACAAATGTGCTAAGCCGCAGGTCCCCAAGTTAATTAAGAGCTTTTTTGCTTTTTGCTTTTTTGGTATCAGGGATCAAACTCAGGACCTCGTGCTTGCCAAGCAAGCACTTATTCCCCTGATTTATCTCCTCATAAAAGTTGAAAAGGGATTTTTTTCTTTTTTTTTTTTTTTTTTTTTTGGCTGGTCCAGGGTGCCTTAAGGGTGCATGTGGGGATGAACCTCCCTGTGCCTGACTGGGATTGCCCTCGTAGGCCCTTAAACCACTGAGCTAACCGGAAAGCCCTCCCTGTTGGCCGGCTTGGGTTTCAGTCAGCTCTGAGAGTAATGGCAGTCTCTATTCATGCCTGGCCCTTAAGCCTTTAGGCCAATAGGATAGAGACACAGCCTGTGAGACCTCAGTAAAGAGGATAAGGTCTGAGCTCTGGGGTAGTTGATTTACATGTGAAAGGTAGACTCTGTGGAAAACATTCCTTCTGCCAAGGAATTGGCTGACCTGAGGAGGAGCAGTATTTCCAAAATCAGCAAGGCCTCAGATGTCAAAGCCCCAGAATAAAAGACGATGCTTCATACGTATTTATTTGTGTGTATTGACCTGAACTGAGAAAACATCCCATCCAAAAACTTAAAAATAAGAATACAGAAAAATGTGCCCATCATGAGAGTAAATTTTTTGATATACTGCTCCATAATGTTTTCTCTCTTCTAAACTGAAGCTAGTGCCTAAGGCTTCCTGTAACTCCCAATCTCAGGAACTTCTACAAGGTCAAAAACCAGTTTCCAGGCTCCTGTGTTGCCTGCCCCAGCAAAGATCACTATGTCCCAGGCAGGACATCTAAGAAGAGAACTTTCTATCTGCATGATTTAAATCATGGTGAAATAAGCACTGGTTAGTACAACTCTAGAACACAGGTACCTAATCCAAATTTCTAGACATCACAGAGGTGTCCCGCCTGTACTAACTCATTCAGCTCCTGTTCACTGACTATTGTGGTCACACAGTGTGGTCACCACTAATGATGCGGGGGCTCCATGCTTGTGATACTTAAAAGTATCACAGATTAGGTGGCTTAAATGACAGAAATGTGTGGCCTCATATTTCTAGAAGGTAGAGTTCAAGATCAAGATGTTGTCAGGACTCATTCCTTCCAGGGGCCATGACAAAGTTGTCCCATAGTCTCTGCCTTCATCTCCATGTGGTGTTCTTTCTATGTGTGTACCTATATGTGTATGAATATATTGAAATAAGACCTACACTACTCATCTCATTTTAATTTTTCACTGTGCAGACACTGTCTTACTTGCTTTTCTTATTGCTGGGACAAAAGTACCTTCTATCCACAAGTTAAAGGGAGAAAGATTTATTTTCTCTTGCAATCTGTAGAGGTTTCAGTCTACAGTTGACTAGCTCCAAGGCAGGGCAGCATGGCAGAGGCAGATTTCAGAAGAGAAGCAGTCTCTGGCAAGGGAAACACAATTATGCAGGAAGCAGAAGCAGCAAGCCTCCCTTTCCCTTTTATCTCACCCAGGCTGCATGCCTTTTGGGGGTTGCCACCCACACTCAAGGTGCAACTTCCCTTTATCCACACCCAGAACTATGGTAAATCAACCTGTAGATTAATTATCACACACCCTTAATCCCAGTATCACTAATGATCCAGCCACCTCACAAAAGACCTGCTTATGAGTGCAAGAGGCTGAGGACTGACATTTAAATGTAAGTCATAACAGATACTCTCTCCAAATAAGGCAGCATTCTGGAGGACAGTAGTTAATACACATGTATCCTTTTACACACAGGCAAAATTTCACAGCTCACATCATGTACATTCCAGTAGTATTGTATAACTCTGTACTATTCAATGAGATGGTATTTCAAATACTTTTCAACAAAATAAGGGTACTCTTTGAAAATCTATGCAACCAAGCAACAAATTCCATAGTTTGTTCTTGCTGAAAAGGACAGAAACCAAAGCAGCATCCAAAAAATAAAATGGAAATCTTCAGGCACACGAGGATAGCTCTAGAGGCAGTTGAAAAGAGTGAGCCCATTAAGCGGCAGTTCTGAAGCTCACACGTGGCTAGCCAATCCCGAACATTCCCTCACCCTTCCACATACTTTTCCCAGGAACCAAACATACTGCCATGTATTCCAAAATGAACCAAAAAATTTACACCACTTCTGCATGGCCAAGTGAAAATATTTAACCAGGAGGATGAAGAAGGGAATGAATAGGTCCAAGTGGCAGAAGAAAACTAGCAAATGGCAGGAAACGCTACCAAAGCCATGAGCCATAATGAGCTACCTCTTAGTATTATCGAGACTTGGTTCACAATTTCTGTATTTTCTGCGGACACCACACATTAGAAGCCTGAGGTCCTTTCTTTTATGTATATTACTACAGGGTCTACAGGGTCTCACTACACAGATCAGACTTGGAGCTATCTTTCCTATTTTTCATCCTCCCAAGTGCTGGGATTACAGGCACACGCCACCATGCCCGGTCTCATCACAGTCTCAGCACGCTCCAGGGGCCAAGCCAGCGCTACAGGCTGGGCTGATCCCTGTGAAGGCTAAAGTCTTGATCCCCCAAACATGATATTTGCCTTCTTCCTCTTTCAAAAAATAAAATATAATGTCATTTTAAGGGAGTATGGACAAGCCGGGTGTGGTGGCGCACGCCTGTAAACCCAGCACTTGGGAGGCTGAGGCAGGAGGATCGCTGTGATTTGGAGACCAGCCTGGGCTACAAAAGTGAGCTCAAGGCCAGCCTGAGCCACATAGCAAGACCCTGTCTTAAAAAGAAAAAATAAAAAAAAGGAGTATGGACAGACTCTGACTAGGGCAGGTGATAGGGAAAGTCAAACCACAATATGTTTTCCCAAAGTAAATGGTAAACTTGGGGTTGGGGAGATAGCTCCGTGGCACAAGTACCTGCCTGGCAAGCACAAGATTGTGAGTTTGAACTCCGGTTCAACAACAACAACAACAACAAAAAGTAAATGGTAAACTTTCAGCCCTTTGGCTGACAGAAACTTTCTCTCTTCAAAACTGAACATCAACTTCATTGTGCAGGAAATTCTTATTTATTATACCTCAGAACAGCCTGACTCACATGCCATAAGCTAAAGGCATAGTACGCATCAAAATTGAATGATTTTGTTTTATATTTAAAGACTCTGAGACCTTAACAGTTTCTAGTCTTGAGAGTAAAATTCATTAAGATGTTTACTATGAAAATGGCCCCTTAACAATATTAAGACAATCTCTTAATTCTACATGATCTAAATGATGCAAAAAAAAAAAAAAACCCTTAACCTTGTTGTACTGTTATCAAAATTTATTATTTTGGATTAATAGGGGAAATCTGAGCTCTAGCCTCCCAGACCAGAGTGACACCAATTTCCCTCCTCCTTTCAGCAAATACTACTGTGCTCTGTGTATTACCCCAGGTTCTTAGGACAGCTGATGGTCCGCGAGGTTTCTAGCCTAGTAGCTTTTAATGCAGCAAGGCAGACAGTCCGGCAAATACAATGACACTTGGAAAGATGTATTTGAGGAGAAGACCAGGAGCTGAAGAAAAGAGTAATTAAGCACATTTGAAATAGCTATAAGATAGAATGAAACAATGAGGAGTGCTAATTAAGCTGAGCCTTGAATGATGACAAAATGTTTATCAGTATAGCTAATGGAAGAAAGAAAGACAGACACAGAGGTAGAATAATTGCAAATTTCAGTCCAAATATTAACTATGATATGTTTAGTTTGGCTCTCATTTAATTATGTTTCACATTAAATCAAAACATTGAATGTTTTATGAGAAAAACAAAGCCAAGAAGCAATTCTAGCAGCACGGTTCCCACATCGACATGGACTAGTGTCTAGTCAACACCAGGAGGACCATTACACAAACACTTTTTCTCTCCTTATTTCCTACCTATCTGGCTCTACAAGCAGCTAAGAATGTGGCAGCACTGGTGGAAGAAGGTTGAAAGCAGGCTGGTACAAAACTCTGGACCCCTTGTCTGAGAAGTTACTTATAGCTCAGTAGTTCTGTGACTAGGTCCTCATAGAGCTGGTCATCCACAAGCTGAATCACGGAATTGATTTCTTTTCCTTAATGATTGTTTTTTATAACACTAAGGCTGATTGCCACTCACCTACATTGGTGTGCGAGGACAAACACATTATTGAGACTCCACAGTACCTATGCAAGAAGACAGGGTCTACTGCACAGAAAACAATCAGTTCTGTTGAAACTGGGTGGCTTTTGACTCACAGATATTGGCAGAGGAGAACTCAAGAGTTTCTTCAAGAATAAAGAAGCACATGAAGGAACATGGAGGGGAAGAAAGGAAGAAGGTAAAGCAGGATAAGATGGTGAAACTTGAGTGCAATGTGCCCGCGAGTGGATGGGAAACTCTCCACAGCAACGTGGGCCTTTACCAGGTTGCTAATTCATGGTTTCAAGTTGTTGGCTGCTCAGTGAAAGATACAGTGCCCATATGCAGCCCCAATTTATCAGTAAAGCCAAACTCCAAACAGTTTATGTCATGCTGCTGATTTAAATATTACTCTGAAGCTCACAGAAAGTCCTCAAGGAGACTTACATCACCACACATACAGAACAGTGTGTGTAAGTTGAATCTCACAAGAGAAGACAATCTTAGGTACATATATTGATTATGCAAGAAGTAAATCACTAATGGTATAAATGTTTAAAACAAAATGTATTCTTATTCTGTGACTAATATTCCATAATTCATTATTTTTCTGTAATGAGCAGCATGACCTCCAAGAACTCCACAAAACAATAAAAGTACTTCTGAGCCTCTCTAGTTCTCTGCTAGGGAAGTGGTTTGCATAAATCAATCTTAGAGAAAGCAGGGGGATTATTCTCTAAGACTTCACTTCTCTGGTCAGGACAGACTTTGGAAAGTCTCTACCACATTGCCTGATTGCCCTTTGCTAATGAGTGCAGCTCTACCTGCACTGGAATTGAATTCTGAAGTTCCACCAGCTGGTGAAACAGCTTTGGCCTATAACTCACCTCCTGCTTTCTGGTCCTGTGGCTGATGGATGCCAACTCTCAAGCTTCCCATTCCATTCCAAATGAAGCCTATGGTAAACCTGGAGTCTCAGAGTAAATCATCAGCTCATATTGCTGCCTTCATCGGGATGAGTTAAGTTCCTCACATTTCCTAGTGTGAGGCTTTTGCCAAGTCAACAATGGCCTGCCAGGTGTCCCGGGCTCACGCAGGCATCTGCTCAGCTTCTGATTTGACCAAACCACAGCTGGCAAGAGACATTCTACAGATGTGTTCTCAGAGTCAGCAGAAAAAGAAAAATCCTAAAGCCTGCTTTTAAAGGGAAGCTGTATGTTGTAATTCATTTCCAATAAATAATTTCAACGTACCTACTATGTCCCTAGGCACTGGATCTCATATCCCTTTCTTAAAAGGCATACCTGAAAAACAAAATATGCAGTAAAGGCAGCTGAATTAGGTATCAAGTCGAACTAACTCATATGATTTTTTAGTAAATAACCACAGTGATGAACAATTGCAGAGTTCTTTATATCTTAGGTCTTTTACATACATTCTCCACGTAAGCATCACAACAGCCCATTGTGAGATGAATAGATATACTTGAAGACCAACATTTGTAGGCCATGCACACAACATTCTGTCCTACCTTAAAATAAAGCAAATTATGACTGGTAAGTTTTTAAGATTTTAATGGTATTAAAAATTCAAGATTGTTTATTTACAAAGTTACAAAAACAAATTTTACTATAGAAATATCATTACCATATTACATTATGACTATAGAAATGGGATAACTTTATGAGCTTCATAAACTGTTAAGAAAATCTTTAAAACCTACAATCTAATGGCTCACCTAATTTGATTTCACATAGGTGTTAAATATAAGAACAGATTACAGTTTTTAAAAGAGCTTATAGTTTTTATTAATACCTGCAAAAAGAACATTCTTAATTTTAAGAAAAATTTTTATCATTGTATAGATACATGTAGTACACTTAAAGAAGAGAAATGAATAATCAGAGTAAATATAAGAAAAATCATCTTGTATTGGAAATATTGTAACCGTACATGTAGGAAACACAGATGGCTATTTTTCAAATCTATTCAGATTTAAAAGATAATTTTATTAGATGGCTGCATGGGTAAGTATGCAAGAATCTGTACTTTAGAATGGTGTGGAAAAAAAATGTCATGGAAATAAGAAATGAAGAGGAATAAAAGAACCCATTCAGTGTAGTAATAAATACCAGAGGGACATTTCCTGTTCCACCACACACTGCAGTATCTGAGGCAGGGCAACATGGTTTTCAAGGACTTAGTGAAGGTCATGACTGTGAATTACGACACACGTGGGGATCTGGATGAGGGCACCGGTAGTTGACAAGGAAGTTCGTGTTTTTCAATACCCCCCAGATCTGGTACAAGAACCCCTAAGTGCAGATAATGATGTTTAAGAACATGATCCCATCTCCCTTCTTGCGCTTCTACCTGGATTTTGGGGGACAGGTATTAATGGACATGGAAACCAAGAGCAACGGGGAGATTGTGGAACACATCTGAAAGATCCTGGGGAAGAGCAAGGAGACATTACAGAGAGGGGAGCAGGAAAAGCAGCGGCTGTCCCACCCAGCCAACTTTGGGCCCCGGAAACACTGCCTGCGGGAGTGCATGTGCGAGGTGGAAGGCCAGGTGCCATGCCCTGGCCTGGTGCCCCTGCCCAAGGAGATGACCCGCCAGGGCAGGGCCGCCCTGAGAGTCAGTGCCCAGGACTGAGGTGCCCTGGGAGCTGGTCCCTGTGAATAAGGATGCTTCATGTGAGAATTGCATACAAAGACCCTGCTTGGGAGGACACGGGGGCTGCTGCGTGGACAGACGCCCCTGCCCTGGCAATAAAGGCTCTGTGAGCAGTGAAAATAAATAAATAAATAAATAAATATTAAATAAGTAAATACCAGAAAGCATTAGTGAATTTAATAGCAAGAGTACAGTACTTCTATCAAAAAAATTAAAAAGTCTTCTAAGAGAAAGAAGACTCAAAGACCTAGTCTATTCCTGAAAAGGAAAAAAGAAACAGTGCACGTGTAATGTGATAAAAGCGTAATAAATTATACAAAAGTAAGTTAATCCATATCAATAATGTCATATAGATGTGTTGATTTCCCTTTTACAGGTAGACTCACAAATCAGGCTTTTAAATCATCTACATTTCTTTTAAGAGGAAAAGTTCAAGCAAGCTGACACAGGAAAGTTGAAAATAGAAAAAATGCTTTCAAAATTCTATCAAAAAAAGATTATAATCTGGGATCTAGAAGTAGCAATCAGACAAAAGAAAAAGCAAACTAAAATGTGACCACTATAGAATTAAAACAAAAATTACAAAACCACCCAGAGGACTCAATGTTCAGTTACTTTTTTATGCACCTAACCATGCGGCTTAGAATCCACAAAAAGCAACTTCTATTCGTGTTCCCAGGAGGAGCTGAAACACCTCAGGCAGCCTAAAGCTCACAGTTTCAGGAGAGCAAATAGATTTTGTTTTTCAAGAAAAATTAGGAAAGATTTTAATAACGTACTTAGTAAATTTAATCTAATAGACAAATCATTTTGTTGTCAATAAATTTTCAAACTCATTATTTTCAAGCCTGAAGAACATTCATACAAGTTTACTGAATTGGGTCACAAAAAAAACTATCAATAAATTATAAAAAGAAGAAATATAGCCAAGCGTGGTGGCACACGCCTGTAATTCCAGCACTCGGGAGGCTGAGGCAGGAGGATCCGTGCGTGTTTGAGACCAGCCTGGGCTACATAAGTGAGCTCAAAGCCAGCCTGAACTGCATAGTGAGACCCTGTCTCAAAAAGACAAAAAAAAAAAAAAAGAAGAAGAATTTATTCCATTGGAAAAAAAAAAAAAAAAAAAAAAAAAAAAAAAAAAAAGAAGAAGAATTTATTCCATTGGAAAAAAAAAAAAAAAATAGAAGTTAAACAAGAAATGAAGAGCCTGCCACCCACCCAAAAAAGAAAAATCAAATGACTTAGAAGTTGAAAAATAGATTTCTAAGTAACTCTTATATTATAGAGGACATCAGTCCTTGGATTACAAATGACTTAGCAATAAAAGGAAGGTGTTATAAATTCCAATAGTCATGAAACTGAACCAAGAAGAACTTAATAGAAGATACATAAGCACGTTCACAGATTTTAGAGAACAGAGTTTAGTCTGAAGTAAACTTCCAGCTCAAGAAATTAAAAATTAGGGCTGGGAAGATATCCCAGTAGAATAAACACCTTCCTGGCAAGTGCAAGCTCCTGAGCTCAATCTCCTATATCGTGAAAAAATAAATAAAATAAAATTTAAAGACAAATAGTGCCGGGCGTGGTGGCTCACGCCTGTAATCCCAGCACTTGGGAGGCTGAGGCAGGAGGATTGGTGCGAGTTCGAGACCAGCCTGGGCTACAAAAGTGAGCTCAAGGCCAGCCTTAACTGCATAATGAGACCCTGTCTCAAAAAGACAAAAAAAAGACAAATAAAACTGAACGAAATAATTCAGATTGTAGAATTAAAAATAACGCAGACTAAGGGAATATTGATCAATGAAAACAAAAACTGACTTAAAACGCTATCAAGGAGAAACTTCTAGAAGATCAGATTGCTGGGCAGGGTGAGGAGAGGAAGAAAACAACTTAGTGCATTTCTGTACAAGAATGTTGCTATGGAGCCGGTCATGGTGGCGCACGCCTGTAATCCCAGCACTTGGAAGGCTGAGGCAGGAGGATCAGTGAGAGTTTGAGACCAGCCTGGGCCACAAAAGTGAGTTCAAGGCCAGCCTGAACCGCATAGTGAGACCCTGTCTCAAAAAAACAAACAAAAAAAAAAGAATGTTGCTATGGGCCAGGGAGATAGCTCAGTAGAAAAAGTGTTTGCCTGGCAAATGTAAGGTCCTGAGTTCAATTCCCAGTACTGAAAAAAAATAAATACATAAATAAATAAAAATAATGTTGCTATACAAGAGCTACAAACCCAGAGATCTCTGTAGTGAGAAGAGTTTCTTCAGCCAATGTTTCTGGAAGTCAGGAAGCCCAAGAGGATGGAGCAAGCATCAGGTGGGAGCCCTCTTGCTCCAAGGATATCTCAGCAGAGGGATCACATAGTGAAACACAAACATGCTAGCAAAATGTACTAATTTTGCCAGCTCTTCTTACAAGCCCTCAGGATCTCAACTAATTATCTCCCAAAGACTCTGCCTCTACATATCATTAACATAAATTTAGGAGTTGCATTCACCTGTAACACAGACATTAACAATCAATATGAGTGTCTCAGTTACTCTTTACTCATTGCTGGAACAAACACCCAACACCCAAAATGAAGGAAGGAAAGGTTTATTTAGCTCACATTTACTGGAGGTTTCAGTCCATATTCAGCTGGCTCCAAGGCAGAGGGGCACAGGCCAGAGAGCAGCAGCTTAGGGTGGCAGAACAGCAACAACGGCAACAGAGAGAGAGAGTCTGTCTCTCTGTCTCTCTTATGTTATATTCAGACTCTTCACCTCAGGCTGGGTGTAACATTCACATCCATAATCCCAGCAGCACTAAAACCCACAATCCCAGTGGATCACAAATTAGTCTCAAATTGTAGAAGTCCCTGCACCATGACTGACTGAGGCTTTGGGGGGACAAGTAGACACAAACCATAACAATGAGAATTTAATGACATATTTATCTGTGCTGGTAATTTTATTGTTCTTTCTTGTCAGACTTTAAACAGCATAACTTATTAAATGATTCATGGCTGAAAAAAATCCATCCAGAAGAACTGAAAATATCATATAGTGATATCTGTGCACCTATGTTCATAGCAGCACAATTTGTGATAGCCAAATCCTGGAAACAATCAAAGTGTCCATCTTCTGAAGAGTGGTTGAAAAAGATGTGGTATTTTCATAAAATGGAATATTACTCAGCTATAAGGAATGATAAACTAGAAGACTTCATATATGAATGGGTATATCTTGAACATACACTCATAAGGGAAATGAACCAGACCTACATATACAAATATCATGTAGCCCCCCTAGTGTAAGGACTCAAAAGAAGAAATGAATAAATAAATAAATTTTGAGTGGTACCAGGAATCAACCTCAAGACCTTGCATTTTCTACATTCTCAACCCCTATAATTTTTTTTAGAAGAGTGACTTAAATACTCTTTCAAATGCATTTGGAAGAGTAAAAAAAAAAATAATGTTTATTGAAAGTGTTAATGTTTAATTGTTTGATCAGTCTTACCTACTTATTTCTGTTGATCTATATTGATTTGATGATGAAAATATGTAATGCAACCATCGTTAAATTTTTCTTGCTTTGAAATTCTGTACTGTATGTACTCTTACTTATTACTGTTGTTTTCTATCTTTGTTTCTGCTATTTTTACTCTTTAAAATAAAAAGTGAAAAATAAAATAAAAATCCAGAATTCATTAGTCCCCACCCATTTCTGCATCTAAATAACCTTTGCTCCCAACTGCTTGAACTCTTTCTGCAGGCGTCCACCTGGTCTACCTTCCTGGCTGTCTAACCTTGGGTGCCCCCACTGGAATTCAAAAATGTAAATCATTAATAAACAATCAAAACAACAATAAACCTCAGAAAATACAAAAAAATGAAGTGATAAAAATTACCTGAGAATATAATAATGGATCCCAAGAACAAATCAGAAAGATCTAGCTAATCAGGGAATGATCAGTGCCAATCAAATAAGAAGAAAAATCAAGCATAGATAAAAAACAGGATTTTCAATTTACAGGGGTCCCTGTGCCCCAGGAAATTTACTAAAATGAGATTCATGATTAAATAGATGAGGCAAATGTTTACACTTTAAAGTAAATAATCTTCAGGGGATGGGGAGATAGCTAACTGGCATAAGAGCTGCCTGGCAAGCACAAGTTCCTAAATTCAATTCCCACTACCACACACACACACACACACACACACACACACACAAAAAAAAAAAAAAAAAAAGCTAAAGTAACTATCTTCAGGGATCTGATCTATCTTCCAGTCTTTATGGCTCTGCCTTTAAAATATGGCAGATGCAGGGTCTACTCAGTTGTCCTCATCTGTGACCCCCTCCCCAGCCCAGGGACTATTACCCTGCTTTTTCCTTTGCTCTACATTTTGTACACAGGATCCAGAACAAATCTTTGAAATTCAAGGCTGCTCAGTCATGTTCAGTAATTTCTCAGCAAAATGTCAAGCATACAAAACCTAGAGGTTCTGCCCTTCCCTCAGCCTCTTCCGCCTCTCTCTTCTGCCACTTATGGCCTTCCCTGGTGTTTTCAGTCACCTCATGGCTCTTTAGCTAAAATGATCTCCTTGCTCTTCCTCTCTAAAGGTGCTCTATCTTGGTGCCTTGGTCCTTACCCCACGGTCACTCTGAGTGACTCTCCTCACCCTGACCCTGACTACAACTGCAAAGGGGACCCCTTCAGTTTCCTCTTTGTCCCATTACTTTGCTTTATTATTCTTCACTGCCTTTGGAGAGTGTTTGTTGACATACAATGAAGAAGGAAGCCCTATTCAAAAAGCGATCTGGATTCTGCCCTTGACTCCAATGAGGTAATCTCTAGAGTTATGAGAGTCCTATTCCTAGATTGGAGTGTCCTTGGCTAGGGACGCTAGCCATTGGCCAGCTCAACAGTGTTTTTGGAGTGGACTTTAGACCACTCTGTATCAGTTGCAAGCTCTAGGACTAGACATGAGTAACATTAGTCCAGACTCCTAGAGGGGCTACAGATGAGAAGATGCCGTGCAAGCAGTGTGCAATCGATGCCCCCTGAGAAACTCTGAGCCCAGGTAAAGGACTGGCACGCATTCCTGGTCAGCAATACTTCCTGGACCTTATCATGTTGTGTGTGAGAAGGAGATTCCACCCAACTCCAAAGCTTCTCGTTTGGCACACCACCAGCTTTTGCCCTGTGTGTCTTGTCCTTCAGCTGTTTCTAAATTGTTCTTGTTTTTCTCTGTAATAAATCGAGTCCAGGAATAAAAAATTTTTTCACGAGTTCTGTAAGCCATTCTAGTATATTACCACGCATAAAGGTGATTTGAAAAACCCTTGAAACTTACACTTGGCATGGTGTGGAATCTGAGGCAGTCTCATGGGCTTTGTTCCCTCAGAACCCAGTCAGCTCTGGGTAAGGGGGCTTCTTGTCTTCCCCACAACCTGACCCAAATTAGCTGGTCAGTGTCACAAGATGTTTTATTTACTGCTGTGTAAACAGAGTTTAGAGCTAAGTCTTCTACATAGAATGAGCTCAGAAATACATCTTGTGATCCTCAATATCAATTTCCTTTTTTAACAATTTATGCTTTTCTTTCAAAAGGGATGCAGCATCCTGGGCCCAGGGACACGATAGCCAAATGGAAATTGCTCACTTGTGATTTCGTAGGGTTGCTTAAAAATTGTCTGTGTTGAATTTTAATGGGCAAATTTACTCTCATTATATTTACAGCCATAAGAAAGTGTTACAGTCACTGATTTTTTAAAAACTTTTTTCTATTTCATTCAACTTAGTTGTCTTTGGTCCTGCTTATGCAAAGTCAAAATGGGTTATGCAAATATTCCTCTATTTCACCTTACATCTTTACCTGGTGCTTTTAGAGCTTTTCACAGAATTTTTATCTGGATTGCAGTTAGACATTCCTTTAAATAATTTGAGTGGCTACAGTAAAGTGTTTTCCTTTAATCAAGCCTACATTTTCCTATTTCACAATATCATCGTTCTTGTTTTTAAATGTTGAGATTAGATGCTTTTCCTTTAAAGATATTATAGTACTTCCTTTGTCCTCAGTATCATTTTCTGAGGTTGCGCAGAACACAGTCAAAATAAGAAGCATGTGTGCTAGCAGAGATTTTGGTGAATAATGTGGAGTAATCATTTGGAATCACCAATATTAACTTCTATGATCATGTTTGAAGGCTTCTTAGAAGTAGTGTGGCATAAAGGTTTCAGGTAAAGCTCCGAGTCTCCCATGTGGGACTCAAGTCTGGGCTCGCCCACCCTCTTACATGTTGTACTATTTTGACTAGGAAATCAAGAGAATCTCCCTAAGCCTCAGCTTCCTCATTAGAAATGGGGAACAATAGTATTAGCTACTTCATTGGTTTTCACAAAGAGAATTAGATGAGTTACTATAGCTATGTGGAACACCCAGCATGTAGTAAACACTACTAATTACTATTATGATTTTCTCCCTTGTGCCAGACTTATTTTTAAATATATTTTATTAGTGGCTACTCATTTTACACAATGTTGTGTTTCAGTGTGGTGTTTTTGTACATGCACATAGACCATTTAGTCTTACCTACCCACTCAGTCACTCACCCTCACACCTCCCCCGCTGCACTCATACTCGCTTGTGGTAGTCTGGTAACAATGCTAAGACTCATCTTAGAGCATTCTCAGTGGCAAGTATCTGTGAAAAGAGTCTTTTTCTTTATTCAGGAAAGATGTGTAGTCATTATTCTCTTATAATCTTTTACACTAAATTTTTTTCACCTACATGTAGATGTACGATATTGGTGGGACATAGGATTCCTGGATTCAAAAAAACAAAACGAATTTTTTCCCAAAAGGTGATAAATTACATTTGACTATATTTTTGCATTGATTGTTGCAAAAATCCAGTGCAGCTTTGTCCCTTCAGGGAGAATTATTCTGTCTTTTATTAATTAATCAACTCAATACATGTTTGTCATGCTGATCTTTGAATAAGACATCCCCGGGACTGTCTGCAGAGTGTGAACGTGCGTGCTATGTGTGCATGTTTGTCTGGGTGCCTCTGTCTGAAATCTGTACCAGGACGTAGCAGGTGCCTCTCCATCAGTGCTGTAAGACTCCTTGCAAAAGAACCCTGCCTTTTAATGAGTTTACCATTAAAAAAAAAAAAAAAAAAAAAAATTGGGACACTGCCTCGTTCCACAGTGTTAAATGAAAATAACACTCAGAGTTGAGTTAATCTGATTGCATGGGATCTATTTTCCCCCTTGCTGCAAATCAGAGCAGTTTTCAGCTAACAAGAATGGGTGCCCTACTTGAACGGGCAGCGGGCACCACTGCTAGTCAGAGCGGCACTTAGCATGGCACTGCCATCATTACATCCCCAGGTTCACGGCA
Source organism: Myocastor coypus (assembly GCA_004027025.1). Classification (NCBI taxonomy): domain Eukaryota; kingdom Metazoa; phylum Chordata; class Mammalia; order Rodentia; family Myocastoridae; genus Myocastor; species Myocastor coypus. The sequence goes on from PVJA010003156.1 coordinate 53,306, forward strand.
ATGAAACTCCAGGAGTGGAGAAGTCAAATCAGTTCAATTGTCTGATTGTTCATACTCATAAAGTGGGGAAGCTGGCAGGGGTCCGGCATAAAACTTGCAGTTCTGCAGCGGAGCTCCTTTAAGGTAATTCATTGCCCTCTGCAGTAGCTTAAATCAGAGGGGCCAGCATGGTCACAGTAAATGCAGCTCCCCGTCCTGCTGGAGAGCAATAGCGCAGATAGCCGGCTGCTATGCCAGATGTCAAAGGTGCACTAAAAGCACTTGGTTTTGATCTACCCCATTCCCGAGAAGTACAACGGATGGGCCTTTAAGCACTGCCATAAAAAAAAAAGATTGTGATTAATGAAGCAGCACAACTTAATAAACCAAGTTGACTCCCGCTTCCTTCTCCTAGGCGTTTTCACTGTCCACAAAGCAGTTCTTTTACTTAGCAGCAGGGACGTGTAAAATGTTAATCATCAATCTGTGGGCCATTAAAGAAGTTGCTTTCCCTTTCTCAAGTTGAAAACCAAGGGGAAAGATAATAGGTTTGGTTAACAGAGCTGTTCACATAATGGAGATGCGGGGAGGAAAGCTTTGATGGAGTCAGCGTGGGAGCCCTGGAGCACTCATCCATCCTGCTCTCAGGACCACGAGTTCAAATCCTCGCTGGGGCCAGGAGGCTCGGAATGAAGGTTCGGGTGAGTGTCTTGATCACGGCTGGACCAGCGGGAGCTGGCTGCACCTGAGCGAGGCCAAAAATAAGATGAGAAAGCACAGAAGTTTTCCGTGTCAGCAGACAGGGGCAAGGGCCTGCTGGGAAAGCACGACCTCGCCTTGCCTTCTTCCTCCCAGAGAGAGCCAGAACATCCTTCCTGGGTAAGCAGGTGGCTGTGAGGAAATCCACCGCACAGGGTTTATAGCTAATTTTCTAAAGCCAACTAAAATAATTTCAGCAGGGGCTCAAAAGATATCATCAGAGATGTATCATTTAAAAAAAATTCATAACTCTGAAATTTCTTTTTTATAGAAACAACAAGGACGAGGAGGTAGAGAAGCAAGTACCAGGCCAGTGGCCCACAAATGTCCAGTCAGTGAGCTGACACTGGCAAAAAGGAAGAATGACAGAAGGACAGACTGGCTCCCCAGGATACTTTGAAATATTCAGGGCTGAGAAATGCAATGCTTAAAATACACAGATCATTGTTTCTCTGTTCACTCCCTCAGCAAAACTCCTTCCTGGTCTTGTTGCTCCTGACTAAAGAAAGTTCAGACTGCATCCGCAGAGCTGCCTCACATACCTAGGGAGACTGAGAGCCCTACCCAGTGAGGACAGGGCCAGTGGGCATCACAAGAGGCCCACGCTGATCTACTGAATGCCACCTCCCTGCTGCAGCCTTCAGCTTCAGGGTTCTTTGCTTGCTCTAGAACTTACAGACTGCACGGCTCCTGTCTTTTTCAAAATGTTTCTCCTTAGCCCGGTTCAGACCCTATGGCCCAGTGAAAATCAGTCCATTGCTAAGCCAGGCAGCCTGTGCAGCTCAAGGGAAATCAAAGATCACATACGCAATCCTCAATTCTTAGACGAGTCCAGAAGTCATGAAAGAGATGCCAAGTGGACTGGACTCGAAGAGACATGTGGCAGTGCCTTCACCAAGTCTCTTGCTTTAACAGGATACTCAGGAGTAGATAATTTTTGAAGAACAAAAGATTATTTGGCTTCTGGTTCCTGATGCTAGGAAGTTCAAGATGATGAGGCCACCTGCACAGCACCTGGTAGAGTCCTTCCTGCTCCGTAGTAACATGACAAAGAATGCAAAGGTGTCACATGGCAAGGCAGAGCAAGTGCATCAGCCCAAGTCTCTTCCTCTTGTTATAGAGCCACTAATACCATCCCTGGGGACTTATTCTCATGATGTAATCTAATGACCTCCCCCAATACCTCACTATCATATCCTTTAGTGTATGAATTTGGGCATTAGATTTTGAACTCATGAACTTTAAAGAATACATCTAAAGCATAACAGTAGTGTATACTGGGGTCACAATTTCCATTGTATTATGGGCAGGGGGAGAGAGGGGGAGAGAGAGAGAGAGAGAGGGAGAGAGAGAGGAGAGAGAGAGGGGGAGAGAGAGAGAGAGAGAGAGAGAGAGAGAGAGAGAGAGAGAGATTTACTGGTACAGGGAATAGAACCCAGGACCATATGCATGCTCACACAGCTACCCCACTACACTAGCCTTCAAGAAATATTTTGAAGGGTCCAGGTAGATAGCTCTGTGGCACAAGTGCTTGCCAGGCAAGTGCAAGGTCAAACCGTAGGCCCACAAACAAATTAAAAAATAAATATTTTGAAGCAAGAGCATAAATGTATAAAAAGTTTTGTTGAGTCAAATCTTCCTTTATCCCTCCCACCTCTCACTTGAATCCAGGGACCAGATCTTGATCAAGTAAGCCTGGACACTTACCTCCAGAACCTTTTACTCACCAAGGAGTTGCTCTCACTCTGCATCTCCAGCCTCCAAATGTTTCCTCCATAAGCAGCCAGAGCCATCATTCCTCAGCTTATCCTTTGCCTGAAACCCTTGTGTCCGTCCACATGCCCAAAATCTTCTCCCGGAAGTGCTCCCATCCCGTGTACACCAAGCACCCCCACGAGAGCCTCTGCCTTTGCTTCATCTGTCTCCGCAACGAGCACCCTACTCTATGCCAGCGGATTTGGGATGTGTCCCTCAGTACACACTCAGAGGAGCTTGCGTCACAGAGGTCACTGTGGCCTCTGCATGCCTGCAACACAGGACCCAAGCGGGGAGGAGGCAGCCAGAATAAAATGGTGGGCTAGAAATGTTTTTCTTGATTATGTATTAAGGGCTTTTTTCTTCTATCATTTTGTCCTACAATAAAATAGTAATGTTTTCTAAAGTGAAGTAGTTTGCACTCAGGATAATTAGTACATGTCTGCTGAACCAAACTGCTTAGGTTTAAAACACTTATCTCACCTTCATGATAAAACTTAACACCTTATGATTATGTGAAAGGCTATTTTTTCCTGTGCTAGGGATTGAACCTAGGACCCTCACACAGGGCTACATCCTCATGCCTTTCTTTAATTTTATTTTTGATTTGGAGAGAGGGTCTCACTGCCTTTTCCAAGCTTGGCTGGTCCTCCCGTCCTCCTGCCCTCCTTCCAAGAGGGCTGAAATGACCAGCACATACCACCGCACCCACCAGTAAGTCTTTATAACAAGCTTATTCCAACGTTTGAAGTCAAGTCCTTGCTTATGCCACAAGCTATATCCTCAGCTCCCATTCTTCCCTGTGTCCTCTTACTTTACCTCAACACCTGCATCACAAGTAGTGACACTTCTCACGATGCCCCAAACCTCTCTCTCAGAGGCCACTGGCCCCATCAGGTAACTGCTAGTTATTTTTAAGAGAGAGAGTTGCTACCTCACTTGACTCTGAGACATTTTACAGAGGTCTCAACTGGGTGCAAGAGCATTGTTTTGCACGTATGTCCTCTCATGACCAATGAGTCTCCGTCTTATCATTGGGACTTTGTGCTAAGAACAAACTTAATCCCAGTGAAATCTATCATTGTACCAGTAAAGGAATCAAGCAGCCACTTGGCAGCTTCAATAAGGTCATAGGCTCTGACCAACAAAAGATCATAAAGTTTCACAATCATACTCTAGAAATGTTTCCAGTTTTTAAATCTGGTAAATTTAAATATTTTTTTAAATATTTCAATTCCTTACTACTTCCCTTCAAGGAATACCTATAATGATTTTGAAATTCATTTTCAAGCTTATACACCCAAACTTTAAGTCTTCTCCTTTATAGGACCTGTCCATGATAATGAACTGTTCCTAAAATTCCATAAGGTCGCATTTCTTATACTATCTTCAAGCTTGCTGTTTCCATTTAGCTCTTGCCATGGTGAAAATTTACAGCGATCATGGCCATTCAGTGTAGGAAATGAATTAACATTCTCTGCAGGACCCTCACTTACATAGTATATTAATTGGCTTCTTATGTAAATTCCACCCTCACCTCACGGCTTATTTGCCTGCTAGCTGGTTGTGTGCAATTTAGAAAGGAGGGCAAGAAGTGTTTGGCTTCACACCATGTTGTTTAGAGGGATCAGCCATGGAGAGGTGGAAGAATTGGTGTTGACCAGAGAGAGGAGAATGACAATGGCTATATTTTACTGTTGTCACCAAGACAACAGCACTCAGTAAACCCAACTCTTATTCCAATTAGATTTTACTTTGTATGACCAACAGACTTTGTCATTATAAGTGAAGTATGGAAAATGAAAGAGATGGCATATGATGAGATTTTGAAGATCTCTAGTGTAAGAAGCTGTGGAGACCTAGTAAAATATATGTCATGTTCTGCCTAAGGGGACTTTTTATGAAGCAGTCTAGAGAAAAAGCTTACTCCCAGCAGTCCTACTCTACCTTTCACAACTAAAGTCAATCAAATAAAGAAATGGGCCAAAGAAATAATCTCTAATTTGACAGACACTGAAATCCTTCTTTTCCTTTTTCCTGGATATAGAATCACACCGTGTGCCCTACCCTCCTTTGCAGATAAGAATGCCACTGTGATTGAGTTACAGCTGAGGGTATGTGAACAGGGTGCTGTGCTTGTGGGCTGGCCCGCTCAGTCTCCTGGGGGTGCTCAACCATGCCTCTCCACCTCTGGAGGCTGGGCTGAGGAACCCGCAGAGCTGCACTGGGGTCTGTCTGTGGGAGATGACAGAACCTTGTCAGACGGAGTCACAGAAAGAGTAAGAGAAATGACCACCCTCACAAATTGTCCTTCACTTTTACGGAATTAAGAAATAAACATCTACAGTACTAAGCCATCACATTTTTGTTCCTGTTTATTATTCCCAGCCTCACAGGACTCTATCAACTCCAGCATTCTAGCATCTTGCACAAACTAATTACCTTTAGTATGAAAAGTGCCTCCGACTTCACTAATCTTGGGGTAAGGATCATTTTGGTGATGAAACAGAAGCAACTTAGGTGATGATTTCTGGTAATCTCCCACAGTACTGATTGCGTTCCATGCACTGGACCAACTGCTCAGCGTGCATCATCTCTAATTCTCTAACTAATGCTGCTTAGCAAACATTAAGCTACAGTGACAATGTGTTCCATGATACTCAGATAACCTTGTTTCTCTAAACCTAGACATTTGGCCCTTTTCCCTAAAATGATTAAAGAGTCAATAGAAGCCACACTGAAAGATTCTGAGATGTGTGAGATCTCAGGTCATTTGCAGGGGCCTAGGAAACAGAGCAAGGCTTCCAAGCATAAGGTATTTAGTTCCACTTATTTCATTACTAGCCTAGATACCATACCTCTTCTGCTCTCAAGACCCCATCATCTTACTGTCTCCAGAACTCAACCACTCTTCCGTTCCTCAGAGCTGACTTTCTCTGTCACAGCAACTACAACCCACAGACCCCTTCAATTTTCCATAAATCTTGAGGGAAAGTTGCCATCATGGTTGTTCCCTATCTCTGTGATGTGCCATCAGTGCCCTGGGGCATTGGCACCCACATGCTTTCTTGGCAGCACCAGCTGAGAAGCACAAGGGAGTGCACTGGCAGAGCATCTTGCATCTTCTGCTGCTAAGCTAAGATTAAGAGCTATTGAACAGGTTGTCCAACAGCATGAAGTGATCCAGGCAGAGCTTTTGTTCAAGCCCACATTCAAGTCCAGCTAGCTTGACGGTCAGGAAAACTTGCTGCCATCCCATATGATCTTTCTTCTAGGAACACAGCTCTGAAGGCTGTGAGAGAATTTGTATGACAGTGGGAAGCAATTGTAAATGAAAAATGAAATACTTGTGACATTCACTGAAATCTACCACTTGTACTTGAAGTTTCCAGGGTCACTGTTACGGTTTGTGTCTAGTTGTCCTCCCAAAGCCTCATGCAGTCATGGGGCAGGGACTTCTAGAGTTTTGAGATTAACTCATGATCCACTGGAATTATGGGTAATCCAAGGATGAGATTATGGGTCTGAGTACTGCTGGGATTATGGGTGTGGCCCAAAGCAGGAGCCTGAATATAACATAATAGAGACAGAGAAACAGACTCTCTGTTGCCATTGTTGACCTGTTGCTGTTTTTGCCATTGTTGCTGTTCTGCCGCCATGAACTACTGCTCTCTGCCACATGCCTCTCTGCCTTGGAGCCAGCCGAGTATGGACTGAAACCTCCAACAACTGTGAGCTAAATAAACCTTCCCTTCCTTCATTTTGGGTGTCGGGTATTTGTCCCAGCAATGAGAGAAAAGTAACTGAGACAGTTACCCAGGTAGATACTTTTTATTTATATAAACACACATGCACACAAATAAGTTAAGAAAATTTAGTAAAATACTTAATATACAATGTCATTTTGGTATATGTGTAGCAGAAGCAACCACTACAATGTCATTTTATTCTGAGGTCATATCTAATAAATTTTTCAGGTTTGGGGGATAGCTTCAGAATAAGAGCTCGCCTAGCAAGTGCAAGGGTCTGAGTTCAAACCCCAGTTTCACAAAAAAAAAAAAAAAAAAAAAAAAAAACTTTTTTAAAATAAAAAAAAAAAAAAAAAAAAAAAAAAAAAAAAAAAAAACCTCTTCTAAAATCATAGATACAAATCTCACATGACCTATCCAGATGATAATCTTACTAAGATTTCTGAGTTAAAATTTTTAGTAACATAAACATCTGAGTTTTTTCAGGAAAAGAGAAGGATTTTTGTATAAAAACATGATCTGCCATAACACACAAACGTGGTTACTAGATCGAATGGTCTGAGCATGAGGAGGCCTCAGTTTTATTTTGGGAGGTTTTTTGTTTTATTTTGTTCAGTTTTTCTTTGTGAAACAGCGTGGGAACCCAAACTGCTGGCATCCATTTTGTAATGACATCATCATCTTGCAACAGCCTCATCCGGCGATAGCCTCTAGTTAGGTTTCGATTTTCCTACACCCTGCCCATTCCCCTTAAATTATGTGCCTCAAGTCCTCCCCTGGTTGCAAGGTAACTGCTGACGCAGATTCCGTTTCCCCTGCTACCTTTACTTAAACCCCATTCACTTCTTCAATAAAAGAGACTTGACTAGAATCCTGTCTTGTCTCCATTTCTCGTGTCTCTTGACCCGTCTTTGTCTTAATCCCCGCTCCTTGCCCAGGTGAGAACCCGTGTGCTGACACACGGGGTCAGGTCAAAGAGCATGTTTTATTGACCACAAAGGCCGTCCAGTAGGCACCCTGTATGTCATACTAAAAAAGACATGCCATGTTACTAATAAAAATCAACTGTCTTTCTCAGGATACCTTCCCAAATCTCATCCTTCCCAGGGGTTGAGGAGTCCCAACCACTTGCCTGAAGGCAGCTGTGGCTCACTAGAGATACAGTCCCTCAGGGGGCACCTTCCTGTTTGTTATAAAGAACATTCTTTTTAGATTTCTTAAAGTCTTCATTTGTTACTTTCATTCTACATTCTCTCAACACCATCAGACCAGCTTCTGTACAGATTGCCTTGATGTCAGCACCAGGGAGATCATCCTTTGCCATGATCAGGTCGCCAAGGGTGACATCATCAGCCAGCATCATCCTGCTAGTGTGAATCTGAAAGATGCGCTTCCAGGTCTTTTCATCTGGCAGGGAGAACTGAATCTTCCTGTCGATACATCCTGGTCTGATTAACACTGGGTTCAAAGTTTCTATTCAGTTTGTGGCCATGATAACTTTTATGTCTCCCTTTGAGTCAAATCCATCCAACTGGTTCAACAGTTCCAACATTGTTTGCTGAATTTCTCTCTCACCTCCAGGATTTGAATCATATCTTTTGGCCCCAATAGCATCGATCTCATCAATAAACACAATGGATGGTGCATGTTCTTCAGCAACTTGAAATAATTTCTGTGCAAATTTGGGCCTATTGCCCACATACTTCTGAATAAGTCCAGAGCCAACCACTCTCAAGAAAGTGGCCAAAGTTTGGTTTGCTACTGCTTTGGCTAACAAGATTTTACCTGTGCCAGGTGACCCATAGGGAATGACTCCCTTTGGGGGCTTTATACCCATCTCTTCATAGTATTTGGGATGGGTGAGAGGAAGCTCCCAAGACTCCTTAATTTCCTGGATTTGGGTGTCCAACCCGCCAGGGTTAGCATAGGTTTCCTGGGGGGCCTTTTCCACTTTCCTCATTGTGACCAGAGAGAGGATCTGTCTGTGCCATCCATCAGCACCCCAATCCCTGCATCACCTTGTGGCTGAGCAGGACTGAGCAGCCTGGGTCCAGCAGATCCTTGACCACAAATGAAAGGATGCTGATGTAGTGTTCTGAGCCCACAGATGTAGACACGATGGCATGACTGTCATCCATAATCTCTTCCAAGGTTCCTACTGATACCAGGGTCCCCCTCAGATCACCTACCTTTGACCTTTCCCCCTCTTGCTTTTCTTCTAATGCTTGCGTTTGTTCCTGATTTCTAATAAATTCTTCTTCCATGGGAAGATAGTTTTTAATTCTAAGATGAGTAGTTTTAAATAGCACTGAGCATGAGGTGTCACCAGTGGCAGTTTGCTGGCAGCACCTGGTCCTTTTGCTTTCTTCTTCTTTTTCCCCAGTCTACTTGGTACAGGAAGTTCATATTTCTTCTTCTTATCCTTGTTGTCCTTCTTACCACCTCCAGGACCATGGCTCCTACTCTGACTCTGACTCTGACCTCAGACTGAGGCCTTGGTTTTATCTCCTCCTTTAAATAGTTAAAAGCACAATCTTTGTGATCTTTTTGTCTCTGCTCTTTTTTTTTTTTTTTTTTTTTTTTTAGGTTTTGCATTTTTCTCTTCTGGGTAAACTGGCATCTTATAAAATCACTTATAATTTTGGCCTATACTTGGATGTAGTGCTACACAAAAAAAGATGTAATGTGCAGTGGCCAGGAGTTCGATTCCCGGCCTGCCATGCAGCTCCCCCACCCCAGCACACTGATGTGGCAGTTGAGACTGAGCGTGGTGGTGTGCCTGGAATCCCAGCTCTTGGAAGGCTGTGAACAGGTGGATCACTAGTGAGCATCTGATCTAGTAATGAGACTCTGAACACACCTAGACTCTTCCCTTAAAAAAAAAAAAAAAGGATGTAACAGGAAGAGGAAATGAGAGCAGGAGGGATAGAAGAAAGGAAAGACAGAGGAGAAAAAAAGAGGAAGTGGAGGAAAAAGTACCAAAAAAAAAGAAGTGCTTTCTCATCGTGGTCCATATTTCTCAAGGCTCATCCATGGGTTACTGGAAATTCCACCACCACCTTTAGGATCAGGCAAGAGGATTCAGACTGTGGATATTCTGCTCCCGCTGACAAGCCCATCTCTGGCAATGAGATGAAACGTTGAGTCTCAGCCTGACACTATTAAAACTCCAATCTATTGACCTCTCTTTGTTCTCCTTCCATGATTTCCCAGCGACCTTCTGACTACAATCCAACATCCAAGGCTGCGGGGACACAGTGTAATGGCCAGGCTGATAAACGTTTTGTAGCCTCATAGGTCCTATATTTCACTTCAAACTGACAAACTAGCACACCCGTCCATGCTATCAAAAAGTAAGCATTGTAAGTAAGATGACCAACAAACGTCTGTTTGAAGGGTTATAAGTAAGAGGGAAAAAATTCAGGGGGAGACAGGAAAACTCATCCATCTGTCTAGTGCAGTACAGAAGGGAGTGACCTGTGGTCCTGTGACTACCTTACAGCAAAGAGGGAGTGGCACTGCCACCGACTCAAAGAACAAGGAGCAGAAGCCCAGCTGTCTCCTTGATAAGGCAGAAGCAGGGAGGACGCCAGGACCATTCTGTAGGCCAAGTTTGGATTTTTTTACTTCTTTTTTAAAAGCCTTATTTTTGGTTTAATTTATTTTGCCAAACAACACACAGTGAAAACTTTAATCGTATAAAAACTAGAGTTTATAACCAGGATCAAACATAACAAGATAAACCTAAGTCCCTGGCAAGCTGGATCTCCTTCAGCTGGTCACCCCAGACCCCTCGGCTGTGGCCTCCTGGATAGGGAGGCTCTAGGAGCAGAGGCACATATTAACTTATCCTAGTCTGACTCAGACTCAGCCAGAAAGTGTGAGCATGAAAGGGGGGGGGGGTTACTATAGATTGAGACTTGACTCATGAGTCACTGGGATTATATGTTTTAGTGCTGATAGGATTATGGTCTGAGCACTTCTGGGATTATGGGTGTAGCCTAAAGTGGATAGGCTGAGGCGGAGAGCCTGAATGTAGTATAAAGAGAGACAGAGAGACAGAATAGTGCTGTTGCTGTCTGCTGCCCTGGTTGGTCGATTGCCTCTGTCACGATTGTTGCTGTTCCACTGCCATGAACTGGATGCTCTCTGCCCTGTTCCACTCAGCCTTGGGCCAGCCGAGTATGGACTGAAACCTCCAGTAACCATGAACTAAATAAACCTTTCCTTCCTTCATTTTGAGTGCCGGGTATTTGTCCCAGCAACAAGTAAAGAATAACTAAGACAGAGCTGATTTCCCCAGTTCTTCCAACAAGAGGCAATCGTTACGCACGTATTTGGACGATCAGTAAGAGGTGTTTCACCACAAAATTTGCAAGAACTTTATAACTAATCACTGGAATTTCAAAAGATTCATAAGGAAAAGAATTCATTAAGATAAGCATTCTAAAAGACCTGTCAGCAAGCTGCAGAGCTTTCTAATTAATAAAATTTAAATCAAATTAATAAGAATTTGTAATAGCAACAGTGCCTTAGCCAGATGTAATGGCACACACCCGTACTCCCGGCTATTCAGAAGGCCAAGGCAGGAGCACTACAAGTTTAGGGCCACCCTGGGGTAACTTAGCAAGACCTTATCTCAGAATATATTTTTAATTATTTTCAAATTTAACTCAGTGGTGTGTCTTAGTTACTCTTCTCTCATTGCTGGGACAAATACCCAACACTCAAAATGAAGGAAGGAAAGGTTTATTTAGCTCATGGTTACTGGAGGTTTCAGTCCATACTCTGCTGGCTCCAAGGCAAAGAGGCACATGGCAGAGAGGATCCAGTTAATGGCAGCAGAACAGCAACAATACAGTGACAGAGGCAACTGACCAACCAGGAGAGCAGACAGCAACAGCAGTAGTCTGTCTCTCTTTATATTACATTCAGGCTCTCTGCCTCAGCCTGTCCACCTTAGACCATACCCATAATCCCAGCCGTACTCAGAACAATAGCCCCATCAGTACTAAGACACATAATCCCAGTGGATCCCAAGTCAAACAATTCCAGTAGTACTCAGGCCCATAATCCCATCAGTACTAAAACACATAATCTCAGGGGATCATGAGTCAAGTCTCAAACTCTAGAAGTCCCCACCTCATGACAGCATAAGGTTTTGGGGGGACAACTAGACATAAAGCATAACAAGTGGTAAGGCCCTTGGCAAGGCCCTAGGCTCAATCCCGAGTCTCCAGTCACACACATGCACGCACGCACACACGCACGCACACATAACCTAGGTTCGCATACATGAAGATTCTGAGTCCACCCTCTTTTTATGCCCCCTGGCGTCACCAGTGATGGCTCCAGCTTTGGGGTCTGCACCTCGTCCTATAGGACTTTCACAAGGCAAAGGAGAGAAAACTAGATGATGCAAAAAACCTGAGTCCACCAAGCAGCAAAGTGAGCAGGTGACACTGTGAAGTGGTGAATTTCCCGGGCTTAAGGTACTTAAACTTTAAACCAAAAAGGGAGCCATGGGCTTCTTCCCCTCAGAAAAGAAAACAGCCGAATCCCTTTTGTGTTTCTAATGAAGCAGGTCCACAGAGCATCTTCTGTAAATGTTAAATAATGATCACATCACATCAAATATAACACCCCTTATTATTTATTAAATGGATCCCTGGCTCACAGAAAGCCTTTTGCATCAAGTTCTCGAAGGACCACGTGAATGCTCTCTCATTATCATTCACCTTCGTTTGAAAAGGTGAGCATCTTCATCTCTACTTCAGAGTTGGGGGTTCACAGAAAGGTTAAGCAAGTTACATAAACTTATACCAATAGTCCAAAAATGATAAGAGGCCGACGTTTGTGAGCTGTTGAGAATGAAGAGCCTTTCTTTGAAAAACTAAGCAACTTACCTAATTATTTTTAGGAACATATCTCAGATAAATACAGTATTTTATCCTGCATGTGACAGTCTAGAAAAAGAAATCACAAAATAATAACTGTGCTAACTTAAAAAAAAAAAAAAAAAAAAAAAAACCAGTGTGATTTCCAGAATCCTTTCTATTCTCTATAACCACCCATGTGGCTGGAGATTTGAAATGCTATTTAAGTCTCATTTTCCTTCAGAAGCTATCCCCTGTGGAATAAAATGCTGTTAAAGGAGGGGGGGATCTTTTCTGTCATTTGACTTTAACTTATGATAAATTAGCTTCAACTAGTTTCTTAGAAAATTGCTCAAGAAATGACTACAGAAAATTAAATACCAAGACTTCAAAGAGGCAAATACACAGCCTTCAAATTCCAACCTCAGAGAATAATCTCCCCTTTCTCATGCTTCACAGAGATGTGAGTAAAGAAATCGTACTAGGGCATGGTAATGAACCATCTTTCAAATGACTTTCCTATCAATCTACTTTTCAAAGGGTAATAAAGTGATGCTTATTTCTAGGTAGTTGCTGGGGAGTTATCATCTCGTTTCAACAGTCACCAGTAAAGGACACACTCTGGGGCGGCCATCAGTAGGGACAAGGGCAGGAGCTGGGTAAGAACTTAATAGTAGGTATAGGGGATTAAAAAGCTATTTCTTAGAAAATTAAAAGAGAGATCAAAAGAATTGTGTTAAGTCTTAAAGAATTGGTCATCATCGCATTCTAGATTAAAAATGCAAATCTGATTTATTACCTAGTGAAGCAACAAAATGCACTATCACTTGAAGGCTTTAATTAAAAAAAAAAAAAAAAAAAGCGTATTGTTGAAGGTGTATGCGGTGCCAGGCTTTGTTCTAGATGGTGACAACTGAATGTACAACAAGCCATAACAGCAACATCTGTGTCATGACTTCTAGAACCAATTTTTGCTCTCCTCTAAAACAGCCATCACAAATGACAAAAAGCTTTTAAAGCACTAACTGGACAATTGTTGGGAAGTCTTAGTCACCAGGTCTTGTTTTGCAAAGCCATAAAAACAGGTTCAGAAATACTCAGTGCTATGTGAGATTTCATTCCAGAAGCTCTAATCCAGCAGGGGCAAGAGTCACTAAAGTGCACGCAGGCCCACAGAAAGAAAAGATTACACCCTGGGTGCCCAGGACGGAGTGCCCTGAGTTGTGATTCTTCTCTGTTCTGAAGATTCAGATCCCATCTGTGATACAGGCTGTATGCTCAGGAATGGACTATGCACTTCTTTAGGCATCCCCATATAGCCCGAGCTATGTCTCATCTGCCTTAATTCTCTTCCCCTACTCTTTAATCTACCGTCTGGGCAGGTAGGACACAGGACACATCTCCAGATGTGACATTTACCCACACAATTCCAATTTTTCAGCACTCACTAGAAGTCTGAATGTGAAAGAAACAAAAAAGACAAATGGGACAGAGAGCTTCCTGAGGACCACGCTAGGTTCACTGATGCATTTTCACTACTAACGTCGTTCAGAAGAAGCGCTTCATAAACTGCAGAGCAAAACTGACAGAACGAACGTGCTGTGCCCTTGGGATCATGAGTCACTCAATCACTGCAAGAGGCCCCAGGGAGCGTTGTGTGACAGCTCATCTTCTTAAAATGTTATTCTGTAGATTTTTAAATTAATAAACAGAAAAGCCCATCACAGATAATTGAAATCAAATTGTATTTGCTTTCAAGTTCCATTGCAGGTAACAAGTGTTGGATCAATAAATTGATGACTCTGGTTTGGTTCGTGGACAGGCAAACTCTGCCTTTTTCCATCATGTAATACAGCATTGGTGTGTGTACCAAATACATCTTATTGATTTATAGAACAGGATTTAGCTCTCCCCCAAAACTCTATTAACTTTCTCTCCTGATTACCAATCAAGAAATGACACACATCTCCTGCTTTCCACCAACCCCCAAGCAAAGGGGCCAAAATTAACCCTCCTACTGGTGCAAACTTAGAAAAATCAGGTGCAATTACTGGCCAGCTGAAAATCTTTGTCTTGCCACTCCATGATGTGGTGTTTTCCCTGAAGTACAACATAAGAGTGGAAGAGCTGAGATTTTAAAAGCAAGTTCCAAAGTGAGTCAACTGATGTAAGGTTAGAAAATAGGTGAAAACTGTATGAAGGGTTATAGTCATGAAAGAGATGCAGGAGAGGAAACTAGACCCCCATCTCTCCCCCTCCACTTGTGTGCAAAGCACATGCCTGTTGTGGGGTCAGGCAACCCCTCCCAGCACGCAACAGGGGTAAGCACACCGCACATGTGTATCCAGGCCACCTTCCGGGGGCTTTCACCTTGAGCAGCAGAAACCAATGACATGGTTTCAATGTGCACCGAAGCAACTAGAAGTCCATAATGGGTGGACACAAGCACCTGAGAAACATGCTTTCAGGCTGAAGTCACATTCTACCTCACCGGTCACAACAGAGTACTTTACCCTGTATGTGACATGCCTGGCTTTAGAAAAGACAGTGGTTGTACACTTAGTGATCAACTTGGCTCTCTAGTATTCCTGAGCTTAAGGGTAAGGAACCCTTTCTTAATAGCTTCCAGTTTTGCTGCTTTTTCTCTTATGAAAATAAACTTTTAAATAAAATTGTAAGCGAGCATTAGGTTTAGTTGTCCCTTCTTTCACTCAGAGAAACCTGGAATTCTTGCGGGCCAGGGCACCACTCCTCCTGCCTGGATTTCACCAGGCCACTCCCTAAGGCTACTGTCTTAACTCAAGAGTGTGCTCTTATCTGTGTGAGTACACCTTCCTCTCATGGTTTTCCTGTTGCTGCCTTTCAAAGCCTTATACTGCCGGAAAGGAAAGAAACTCAGATAACCTTTTAATGCGCATACAGATGCATGAGTGCAGTTGGTGGGTGAGTGGTGAACAACAACAGGGGCTGAGGTCGACGCACATAGTGAGCAAATAAATTAAATTCATCCCCCTGGTTTTTCAGTGCACAGGATTCTGCTCCCAGGGTTCCAAGCGCCTGGGGAGAACAATGAGGTATAGAGGAATAGTCTTGCCAGCTGAGTCACCTAGGGTCTTCTTGTAGACCCTGAGCATGGGCACAGGTCAGTATCTAGATGAACCTGAACCACCCAGACCACGGAGGTCTCTGAACAGGATGAGCGGTGAGGCTCAGGGGACACAACCCACAGAGGCCCACTTGTGAGACCACTCTTCCAGAGGCTCTGACGTCATCCAGGTCGTGCCAATCGATCTGTATCACCGCAGGGTTCATACCAGATCGAGTGGGGGGAACCATCATCTTCTCACTCCTCTCCTTCTTAGAGTCGTGTTTGATCTTCCAGGGAACTTCCACTGGTTGGATTCCTCTCAGCAGAGTCCACATCCTTCTCAAGTCTGAAGTTGGAATTTATCCTTCCAGGAGAATAGTCATTTCTTTTTAAATCTGTAAACAAGACAAAACAGTTTCAGGAGTGCCCCAAGAACACACTGACCCCAAGGACTTTCAACTTTGCCAGGTGTTTAGGAAGGCCTCTACTGCTCAGGGCCATGGTTTCTAGAAACCAAACCCTCACCCAAGTCCAAAGTCAAGGCCTCACCCCACTCAAGGCAACGCTGCATTCCTCAAAGCCTCCTGCTATGGCCCAGGTCATGGAGCAAGTGAAAAAAGATTTTGATTTCCTGAGTTCAATTTTCTGCGGCAAAAGCTGTTCCTCGAGTCTGGGGCCACTTAGAAGAGCCTCGTCCAATTCTCAGGTGCAGTGTTTCCTAAGCCCACCCTCTTCCATTGAAGAAAAATCAAAGCTCAAGTCCTCCTGGCTCCTGGCTCATCAGATGCAGCCCTTTGTGCTCAAAACAGAAGTGATCCCATGCAGGGTGCGATAAATCCAGCTGGGAAGAGACCAGTGCCTGGAGACACTGAGGTAACCGGTGAGACTCCAACCTGCAACCATGAGATGACTCAAGTACTTGCTAACTTCCACCTGTCCTAGGGCCCTTACCTGGATGTCTCAGTGCTCCAAAGGCCAGCCCCAGCCCCCTGGAGTCTTTCTGATCAAAGAACAGGCAGAAGCACCGGGTGTCAAGCTCTTTGCAAGCCTGCTGTGTGATGTGTGAGATGGACTCCTGAGTGGTTATCGGGGTTCTGATCCTTTCCTCTGTGTTCCACTTTGACCAACCAACATGGACCCCAGCTGATGTGCTGTTTCCCTCTGGCCCCACAGACCTAGGGTTTTCCTAAATCTTGCTCACAGAAGTTCCCTTGCCTTCTAACTCCAATAGAACTAGAAATTACCCCTCCCTATCATAGACTTTCACCTGCTCCACCCCATATTACATTCAAGGTATGATAACGCTGGATTTGTTGCTCCAGCTGCTGTCGCTGTTGTTGTTGTTGTTGTTTTGTTTTGTTTTGTTTTGATTTTGTCTTTTTGAGACAGAGTCTCACTATGCAGTTCAGGCTGACCTTGAGCTCACGTTTATAGCCCAGGCTGGTCTTGAACCTCGCACTGATACTCCTGCCTCAGCCTCCCAAGTGCTGGGATTACAGGTATGCACCACCATGCCTGGCTGTCACTGTTGTTGAAGACAGGATCTACTATGTTACTCAGGCTGGCCCTGAACTCCTACGCTCAAGTGATCCTGCTACTCCTCCATTAGCTGGGATTACTACACCTGCTTCAGGGATATCATAACTTTTATAAAGCAGGAAGGCTACTCAGTCTGGAAGACATGCAGTTCTAGTGGAAGAGCAAGTTTGCTGTGACCTAGGCAGAGAGCAGGGAGACTGGAGCAAACAACAAGCAACCCTCTGAGGCAAAGGAAAGGAGCGCAGTACAGCAGGAGCTGCCAAGCTCTCCGACCTCCAGCCAGCACTTTATACTCACAATGGGGGTGACTACGTGGTGGCAGAGAACATGTGCCATCTTACCAAATTGGTTTTTGAAAATATATTTCAACTTGTGATTCAAGAGGTCAGGATTTTTTTGGCTAGGGTATAACTTGGAGACAGTGTAACTGTCTAACATCAGAAAGTTACACGGTCTCCAGCTCCACAAACGTAAATAAACACACAATGTCGCAGGATTGCACAGGTGAAAACACCACGTTAATTCACAGCCTATGGCTCCCGTCTTGGTCCCTGCCCACCAAGTGTCTGATGGGCAAGTTAGAAACAGGATGGGTATCACACACGGGTGAGCAGGTTTCAGAGGGGACTGGCCTCGATTTCACCCCAAGTGCATCTGTAAAACTTCACTCTGAAAGTGGCTGTGGCAAGGGTCAGGCCCTATGTTGTTTTATCACACTTTGGCAGAAACCTAAAGCAAATCCCTGTCTTTTTAATCCCTTTAAATTCTTGAAAGTTTTGCAGTCAGAAAGTCAGGCACTGCAAACGACTGGGAATGAGATAAAAATGTGATTAAGATTTTCTACCCCATTACAATGGATGTTGTTCTATGAGAGATTTACTCAGAGCAAAGCAGAACTGTCTGTGGCATACCCGGGAGTTTGAGCTTCCGGCAGCAGGAGTTGCAACGATGTTTTGCAATGAAGTTTCTAATTGCATCTTCCCCTAAATTGGCTGGCCCAAACACCATTCCTCTTGATCTAGAGGAAATAGCAGAATATCAATTAGATTACAGCTGAAAGAAAAGAGCTCAACTAGGATTCTCTGAGATACCGAACAGTATCCCATAGTAACCCAGTAACTTGAAGGAGCCAACAAAGAACAGAGTACTTTGGGGAAGTAACAATGTTAGGTTTGCAAATTTAAAATTCAAATGCCCTTAAATCTTTGTACCCAACTCCAAGACCTACTGTGAAACTCAGTTCAACACTAATCTGATAGAAGAGTGAATTTTCTATGTACCATGTTTAAAAAAAAAAAATGCAGTGAAACCCTTTTTAATGCATATGGGGTGAGAGAATGACATTCATTACCAAATGTTCTTCTAGAATACTGGAAAGGTAAGGTATAAAGTAAAGTAAACTTTCTACGAGGGCACATCTTCTAAAAAGTGCATTCCAGTGTGTTGTAAGTGCTACACTTATCTTAAAGTAGCCATGCTCATAAACAAATAACTGACTGAACCCCAGGACCAGCCTTCTTGGCTCCCTGAGAACCACTTTGTACTCTGTAAACTCTGTAATGGCTGTTTGTGGAACAAGATTAGTAGACGGTCTGTTTATGAGCTAAACCACATTAGCTCAATGCAGGTGACATAATTACAAATAGTATCAGCATCTGCAAGCTATATTTTAAATATCCTACCATAGTGCTCGATCCCCAGCAGCCCCTAGGTTCCCTGTTCATCCACCATGGTATCCTACACAGTACAACCACTCTTCGTCACATTGTGACACGCCACACATTGCAGACCACAGCACGCCAGGAACACTTCCGAAGAAACTTTATGGAAGCTAATATTTTATTTTAATGACATGCAGAGTGGAAACAGCACATTTTAAAAGCTGAACTCAATTACCACTCTTAAATACCACGTCTTCAGAAAAAAGCAAAGCAAACTATCACAAAAGGAAACAATAAACTTCACTTCTAAGGAATGCGGTTTTTCAAAAGGGACATGGTGTAAAAATGGACTTTTTCCATCCAAGTATTGAAACATTTATCTCAATTGCCACTTCCTTTTGGCAGAGGAACAGTAGCGCCTCTGAAGAAGTGCCAAGCTCAGAGCCAGGGCTGATGTCAGTTTGATCTTGGATTGCCTCTCTGCAGTGTGGCAGGGAGGTGGAGGAAATCTGCAGATGGAGTGGAAAGACACTCAGGATTAGCTTTGCTGGTCACTCAGTCGCTCCTACAAAAGGCAGCTCTGGTGGCATTTACCCGGCTGCATAAGCTACCTCTTGTTAATGCTGCCTCTCTCTCGGTCCATCTGGTAAGACACCACTTCAATAAGGTGAAACTGAAGGTGGCAGAAAAGTAGACTCAGTTGGTATTTAGACCAGAACTCTCTAATCCCGATAAAGTGAAAAATGAAAGTGTTAGTACAGTGGCTCACATGGAAGAACTCCTGCTTGCAGTGGCTCCAGCGTAACCTGACAGGATTACCTCACTTGTCTGCTCTACGTACCGCCCTTTCCCTCCTCCCAGGAAAGCATGAAAATCCCCATCTTAAAAACACAACATTGATTCTCAAATAAAATCTGCAAGCTAAATCACTCTTGTCTATGAGCTTTGTGTCAGTTGGGACACAAAGATGAAAGTCACCCCAAAATACATCTTTCAGGGATCAAAGAAATACCTGTGCAAGGGAGACAAGGGGGTAAGAGGATACACATTTGCACCCACTTCGTATAACGTGCCTACCGATTTGCTGTCTCCAACAACTGAGTTTTTAAAAATAAGTAAGTGAAATATGGCTGGCTGTTTTCCAGATTTTTCACAACACAGGAAAAGTAAGTAGTAGGTAGCTTAGTCCCACATGCAAGAAAATGCTGATTACTGCCAACTCTACCCAGACTCACTAAGGGGCATCTCACCATTGCTTTATGCTTGTCAAATGTGCAAACATATCAAGAGACACAGACATGATCCCAAACTGCCAATAAACAAGAAGGTGAGGCAAAGTAAGGGACAATTGGCCAAGTTAAGAAGCAACAGGCATCAGAAACAGAATTTATACCACAGAAACAACTTCTCTTTTGAAAGAGAATTGTTCCCTTGTACTGGACACTTATGCTTCTAGGCAAGTTATGGTCTTCAGGGAGGCTCAGCTTTCTCATTTGTGAACTAGAATGGAACACGCTTACATCCCATGTTGCTGCTGAGGCTAAAATAAATGACGTACACAGGAGCACTTGCTTGTCTTGGTGCTTCTCGGGCTCTAATTTAGACCAGATTGCCAGAGGATAATGTGAAAATTCAGCTGCTGGATGGATAGGTCCAGGGAGCATATGGAGGATCTGCATTTGTAACTATCTCTATCCATGCTCATGTTGTTGTGCCAGGGTCCACATTCCAGGCAGTGAGAGCCTCAAACACAGAAGGCATGTGAACACATGAACCTCGCTCAACTCATTAAATTGAACTGAACTAGTCATGAGACAGTTCTTGTTATTGTCACTCTCAAAACCAACTGCACCCCAAACTGGGTGACCCCACACAGTCAGGCAGGCCACCATGACATCATCCTGTTTCCAGCATCCCATCCCATCCTCAGTTCCTAGAAAATAAGTTGCTGTAAGACAGAAATGCTGGACTTCTCACCTCTGATTGCCCACAGAATAACATAGGAAACTTTAACAACAACAACAACAAAAAAAAAAAAAAAAAAAAAGGGGGGAATCAGGGCCCTATCTGCAGAAATTCTAACTGAAGACCAATTTTGAGCATTTTTTAAAAATTCCCTCAATGACCCTAAGAGAAATTGAGACCTACTGCCTATAGAAAGCAATTAAATATGTAACTGTCGAGTGGAATTATATAATCTTAGAATCCTGGAAGATTGACTATTCAGGTCATATTAAGTGATATATGCCAAGGTCGAAATGTAATGAATGATAGACAGAGTATTCATAAACTTGGTTTATTACATATGCAAAATTTTTTCACTGAAAAATTATGAAGTATTCCAGAGAAAGCTCCTACTGCACACCCTTGCGTACACAGGACTGTGGGAAAAATAATATTCTTAACTGAAAATACTTTAGCTTAGCTGAAACAAAAACGAATATGGGTTTATGTGTACCCTAAGGATCACAGTGTGGGCTTCATGGTCAAACAATCATCCCAGGAATTAGATGATCCATATACGTAGTATGGATCACCTTCTCTAGCTCATCTATACTAGTCATATCCAAAGCACTTCTAGTAGATGTACCTCTGCTCTGCAGTCAGGTTTAGTAAAATGACTCAGGAAAAAGGAAAGAGTGTTAGCCGGGCGTGGTGGCTCACGCCTGTAATCCCAGCACTCGGGAGGCTGAGGCAGGAGGATTGGTGCGAATTCGAGACCAGCCTGGGCTACAAAAGTGAGCTCAAGGCCAGCCTCAACTGCATAGCGAGACCCTATCTCAAAAAGACAAAAAAAAAAAAAAAAAAAGAAAGAAAAGAGTGTTAGAGCAGTGTACATCTATAAAACAAGTTCTCGAGCAGAAAAAGTGAAGTTTTCAGATTCCACTGTGTCAGGATTGCCCATTTATGTAGTTTAATGCAAATTCTGCCATCCACAGGCCAGGTATACAGAGAATGTCTGGTGACCCAGAAGTGCCAATGCTACGTGTGAGCATTTCTCAACACAGTCACAGCATCAGAATCTGCTAGGAACTTGTTTGGAGTGTAGATGACTCAGCCCCCTCCAGGCTACTGCATCAGAAACTGGGGTGGAGGCAGGGTGCCAGCAGTCCGTGTTTAAGCAGCTCTCCTGATGATCTTGGTGCAGACTCCCATTTAAGAACCTCCGCTGTGTGCCATATTATCAGTCCCCAACTGCCATCATCACTGCTCTGAATCCTACCTATGACAGAACCATGCAGCCTTGGATCCTTTAGTGACAATTCTTCCAAGAAGCCCACCGGGGGGACAAAATGCCCTTGAGAATTCAAAGACCAGGCATATGACCCTGTTCTTTGAAGGCCCATTCCTCTGTACAGCTGTGGCTCCAAATTAAGTCACACCACTAGAGCTTCATGAGTAAAAGCCATTGTTTTGCTCTCCCTTTTAGAGCTTTGCCCTGTGTGTCTTCAGTTTCCATCCTGTAAGTATGTGATGAAAGAGGCTAAGCAAGGTAAGACGCAATGATTCCACTGTGAAGACAACACAGGAAGCTGTCTTTCCTACAACACTAATTATTTTCATGTTCATATCAAAGCTTGTAGAAGCTAAGCATGCGCACATTTCTCTCCTTATCTGGGGCCCCCTAGAAAACTGCACTGAAGGGCCCAGCAGGATGGCTCAGTGGTCTAAAGCGCCTGCTTAGGAAAGCTTAGGCGGCTGCAGGGACCACAGTTTGATCCCCGGCACCACATGCTGCGCCAGCCCTGTCCTCAGGGCAGGCTGAGCTGGCCATAAAAATAAATAAATAAACAAACAAAAGTTCTGAAACAAGAAAAAAATAAATTAAAAAAAAAAGAAAAAAGAAAAAACTGCACTGAAGTTGTGATGAAATTTTGGCTATTGCATTTACTGCTTCCATCATTGTGTTCCAGCCCAACTCCAGATTTAATTTTATTTTGTTTCCACATTGTATATCTACCTCATTTCATACTCTATACTCTTTTTAAAAATCTTATTATTTTAGGTCAATATAGAAACGCTGCTTGAAGCCTTTCTGAGATTTTAAGAAAAGCCTATGCTCATAAATTATTTTTAAAAACATGCCACTTAAACATCATGCAATGTACACATGTATGGAAACATTACGTGGCAGCTCACTAATATGCACAATTCTATGCTCTTGTGTTTTGAAATATAAGTTTAAAAACACAAAAGTTAAGCAGAATTTTTTGAAATAATTGCACATAGGTGAACTTACTGTTTGTCTTCAGGTTTTATAACAGATGGATCTGTCAGATTTTCTCCAACACCTCGAAAGAAAAAAGTGAAATTCATTTAGCAATGGGGTTTTCATTTTCACAGAAATTTAAGAAAATGGCAATTTTTGTTTTTTTTTAAGTTTACATTTACTCAGTAGTAAATCAAACACTGTATGAATTGAATGTACTATAAAAATGGTCTAGGAATATTTGAAATTTTTATTTTTTATATTTATTTATTTATTTATTGTCTTTTTGAGACAGGGTCTCGCTATGCAGTTCAGGCTGGCCTTGAGCTCACTTTTGTAGCCCAGGCTGGTCTCGAACTCACATTGATCCTCCTGCCTCAGCCTCCCGAGTGCTGGGATTACAGGTGTGAGCCACCATGCCTGGCTCTTGAAATTTTTAAATAATGCATTTTTTCAATCCTCTCTGTGATAATAAGCTTGCAGGCATGTAACATTAAGAATGTTTTAGTGTATACCACAGTATATACCAGCAACAAATGAATGGTCAATTTATTTTCTCTAATGCTGAGCAATTACAAAAGAAAAATATTATCCTCATTTTTCAGCTTGAGGGGGCTTGTGGGTTAGCTCAGTTTAAGCACCTGCTTGGGCAAACCCAGTCAGGCACAGGGAATCATGGTTCAATCCCCAGCTCCACATACTTTACCAGACCTGCCTTTAAGGGAGCCTGAGCCAGCCAAAAAAAAATCCCTTACAGTTTGCGTTTATTCATTTGTTTGTTTTGAAATGGGGTCTCACTATGTAGTTTAGGCTAGCCTTGAACTCCACTGTGTAGCCCAGGCTGCCTTCAAAATCCACACCAGTCCTCCAGCCTCAGCCACGTGAACGCTGGGATCATAAACATGCACCGCAATGCCCAGATTTATTTTACATTTTATCTTCCCTTTACATCAATGAGAAAAATGGAATTCAAAGTATACAGTAATTTGCCAGAGGTTGCTCGGGCCACAGAGGTCAAAGCAGGAACACGCAAGGGCAAAGCTGTGTTTCTTCCGTGTTCCCCAGACCCTCTGACGGGCTTGTTAGTGCTCAGCAAGCACTGTGCGGTTCTGCAGTGCGCAGTCTCTGCGCCAACACAGACTCACCAAAAGCTGCCCACGTGGCACTGAGGCCCTGATAAGTAAAACCAGCTCGGACTGTGGCCCTAGGTGCTGGCTGGGGAAATTCACTGAGATGTTTGTTTGGGCTATGGCACTTTTCTGAATGCACGTTCCATAAAATTTACTTTGTAAATAATGACACCAAAGCCTAAAAGGATGACATAAATACAATTTAAAGCTTAAAGTTATCACACTAGGGACGAACACCTAAAGTGGGTCTCTGTTACAAAACACAAGTGATGAAGAACCCAACCTCCAAAGATGGCAACATTTTTTTCAAGCAGTCAAATGAATACAAAGCTGGGGAACAAATCCCACATTTCTAGAGATCAGTCTAACCAGGACTTGTTTCTTTGATTAAGAGACTGCCTTTATGGGAAGATTAGTCAAAACTTATATAAATATTTAACACTATTACATATCGCTACTTGTAAGAAAATCTTCCTACTTTATAACAATTCTTTTTAAGGGTTTTTGGTGTGTTCTGAAGAAAATAAGCTCCTTTTAGACTTTTCCCCTAAGAAAGTAATTTCCCTAGGAAAGTAACTTAGAGCACCCAAAAGGTTGGAGTAAGAATATTCAACATTTTTTGTCACAATGTTCTTTACCACTCTTCTCAATGTTATTTCAATATATATAATTAAATGCAGAGGATTATGCCTGTTTTTTTTTTTTTTTTTTTTTTTTTTTTTTTTTTTTGTGGGACCAGGGTTCGAACTCATGACCTTGCACTTGCCCAGCAGGAGGCACTTGTGCCTCCGAGCTATCTCCCCAGCCCAAATGCAGAGGATTACGAAGAAAAGCAGTAATACTGAAATAGTTACATAAAGATACCTTTTAAATTGCTCTATAGTAATACATGTGCTTCCTTACTGATATATCAAATAACAGGATCAAGCCCAGGTCTACTAATTACTATGACACCCAACAAGAGACAAATATAAACAGTATTGTGAGGTATCTCCCAACATTCCCATGTGCTATATTAATATCTGTATTATCTATTACAAACAGCCACAGATACTATCAGTGAGGATTGCACTCTACACCATAATTGAGTAAAATGATAAGGCTAAGTGACAGGCTGATTAAAGCAAGGCATAACATATTTTACCATCAAGATCCCACAGACTCGGAATTCTACTCACAAATGCTTTCCTAAGAAATTCTTCACACTGATTTTGAATAGAGAAAGAAAAAAAACAAGACTAAACATAGCACAAGCGAAGTTCACAAAACATGCTCTGCCATCAACTGCACAACCAACAAAAGAAACAATAAACAGACTGGACTTCATCACAGCTTTTTGCATCGAAAGCCATTATCTAAAGATCAAAAAGGCAAACTCACAGCGTGGGAGAAAATATTAGCAAACTACATATCTAGTAAGGGATTACTACCTTAGGAGCAAAGCCCCACCCAACCCAACTTGCTTAGATATTTCTCCAGAGATACAAGAATTACCAATAAAGTTTTGGAAGAATCCTCAGCACCACTAATTCCGAGGGAAGTGCAAATCACAGTTATGATGAAATACTCTTAGGATAACTGCAATTTTTAAAATGCTTGCTCACCCCAAGACCCAAGAACAGGCTGGGTTCTTTATACTTTTGTCATAAATATAAGAAGCATCCCCTAGAGGGATCCCGCCTTTCTGAGCACCAAGTAAATAAAGAGAACAACAGACAAGCATATTCTCAGTGCTATGTTTAGAAAGAGTGATGACTACGCTGCCTTTACCCATTGCATCACAGATCTCCCTACAAGCCTGCAGTTTCCAGCAACAATGAAACCCAGAGGGTAGTACCTTTAAGCTAGGAATATACACAGTAGCTAAAGAAGGAATAGCAATTGAGAGAGGGGAAGTCTTGTAGGGAAAAGAAAGTCTGTGAAAGTCATGTAAGCTCCTGTTTACTTTAAATCTTGTCATGTAAGCTCCTGTTTACTTTAAATCTTGTTGCTCATCAGACACAGAAGTCCCAGGCTACAAGCTCTATGTCCCAGTCCCTCACTCTCTAGGTGTGGAACCCAGGTTTTCTGAGCCTCTCTGAAAGCCAGCCTTGTCATTCAGAAATGTGACATTGTGAGCCTTATCTTACAGCTCTTGGGGATTAAATAAATTATTACACACATGTGCCACTTAGCAAGTGACCCTAGAGAAGCTAAGAAACGTTAACTGCTATTTTTGTTATTTTTAGCCCACGAAGGGCCTCTTGTGGAGTGAAATTTTATTTTCCTGCTATGTAAAAGTATGTTTGTCTCTTTTCCCTAAAGTACTTGTAAGAATGAAAGTGGAGGTGTAGCTCATTTGCAAAGCACCTGCCTGTGTGAAGCCCTGGATTTAATCCCCAGTTCTGAAAAAGAGAGAGAGAAACAGAGAGAGAGAGAGAGAGAGAGAGAGAGAGAGAGAGAGAGAGAGAGAGAGAGAGAGAGGAGAGAGAAGAGATGGAACAGGAATTGAAGGAGGGCAAAATACACCCAAACCACATTAGCTCTTCAAAGCTTATTTAATACTCATACTGGCTCCCTCAAATGAAAGAAGGGCCTTCCAAAGTGTGGAGGGGAAAGACACACACAGAGAGAATCCCAAAGGACACAGACACACCGCATTGTGACATCCATAGTCATGAACACACACACAAATAAAAACATAAAACTGGGAGGGGCAATCATGCCACAGTCCCCCGCCTCTTCCAGCAGTGAGTCCCCAGCTGGAAGGCTGACCTCAGCCCCTCCGGTCCTCACGTCTCACATCCCCCGGCAAGCACGGGCACGGAAGGGAATGAGGCACGTGACACTCTACAGTCTCACTGCTATCTCTGCACCAGCTCTAACAGAGTAAGAGCCTCCATACTCAGGCAGCGTGGAAAAAACGCAGCAATGTGTACTGTGGTCTTACTCAGCTTCAGATCCACCAGTGAACTTCTCCATCTGCACAGAAGTTCCCTGCTTTGTAACCACGGAGCTCATGATGATGAAGTCGATCCTAACGCTCACTCACTCTGCAAACTGCTTTTTGAGGAGAAAATTAATACCATATCTCCAAAGGTTCTTTGAAAACTACGAGCTTAAAAGAAAGGTTACATACACGCCACTGTGATTTTAAATGCAATTGTTTTTCATTTCCATTTCTGGGAATTAGATGTTGGGTTTCAAGCATAATGATGATGAGTCAGGCCATCACACGTAAGATATGTTAAGTGGAAAAAGACCAGAAAACTTCAATATAATTACAAGTGATGGGCAATTGGTCACGCCACTCCTTAGAGTTCCGCTTCCTGGCCTGATGGGGCAGTTTCTGGGCTAATGACTGACACTCTCTTGGAAGAAAACAAAGAAGAGAAGAAGCAACTTGAAAGGAGATTTTCTGCACGTTCCTCACTCCCTCTTCCCCTGAAAGTAGGCCCACCCAGTGAGAGTGGACGCCCCACAATTGAACACTGGCCTCCACTCTAGCCACAGAGAGACTCACACTAATGCAACACTGATGGATGTGTATTAGGACTCGCTGTAGGCCAAACCCAAAAAATCCCATCTCACTTCTGCTCCCTAACCTAACATTTTCTGTGCAAAATAACCCATTCCCAGGTTCTAAACAAGAGACTCAGGACTCAAGATATAGCTCCTCCTCCGACCGTGCACCTAATTCCTGGAGGAGCCAGTTCCTGGCCCTGTAGTTCTGAAGTTCTGCTTCCCCATGGCTGCTACTTCTCAACCTCGATGCCCGCCACCTGGGCAGTGCACATCGCCTCTCTAACAACTACAAATACAGACTCATTAAACACGAACACAAAACTGCGCCTGAGAGAATTAAGAGATGCTGTAAATAAATCAGACGTCGCCCATTTCTCCCTTCCAGCCTGATCTGGGTTAACTATGATAATGCCTGGCGCAAAGTAAGTATTGTAGTACCTAGGCTCATGACCTTGATTCTTCCCATGTGGAACAAAAACTCTGGCAAGAATCATGGAAAAACTTAAGTTTGTGAACAGAGGTACCACTGACCTAGCAAATGTTAGCTACCACAGGTAGTAGTAGTGTAATGGGTTCAGAATTTCTATTAAAGGAGTCACCCTTCACCACAAAGTCAGATCTGGCCAATTAGGCAAACCTCTCTGCTCAGTATCTCAGATTTCATCGTGGTTATCTATGACAGCCTCTCTTCCTTTCCTTGAAGGTTAGTATTTTGACACAGTTTGTTCAGAGTCGCCTCTTTCTATCATCCACATAATTTCTCAGAAAAAAGAATAAAGTTAATTCCCTTTCCTCCAAGACTCTCAGTGCAGCATTTGTTGTTTAATGTCACTTTGGATTACTAAGAGACATAAAAGACCCTGAACATAAACATCACTAAACAAAAACCTCTTCAAGTGGAATACAGAAACACAGTGAAGAGTCACCATCATTAATTCCTTAACATTTTTCTTTGCTTATACTGTGGTTGTTGTGGTGGTGGTGGTGGTGGTTTCCGGGATGTTTTGTTTCATTTTGTTTTGGGCTTTGCTTTGCTTTTTGTCTTTTAAACAACTCCACCCAAAGCGTTTGCTCAAAGCGCAAACACTCCAGCACAGATGAAAGCAATCAGGCTTTCCCCAGCTGCAGCCACGAAAACAGACGCCTTCGGCATCCACTCAGGGTCGATGCGGCTCCAGTCCCTGCTGACTTAAAAAGCTGAGTCATGTCGCTTGATTTAATTTTGTTTATATTGCTTCCTAAAATATTGTGTTTGAGGGTTAGAAATAGGACCCAAGCCTGCAAACAACACACATCTCAAAGGGCATAGCATGCGCATGTAGTTTAAACAGTACTTATGCTATATCCTTGAGCATATGACATCTCAAAATGATTCTGCAATCTGCCTGGACATTGCCCCTGGTGCCCCAAGACCATATGTTTTCTCAGCTTTCCCTAGGCTCCAACCAACTCTCAGCACAGAACTCCAGAACTCGAGGGCTAAGCAAGGCATCGAGACAACAAAAATGGCCAAGTTGTTTAAATGAACCGCAAGGAGGTTGGGTCCTCCAGGTATGAAACTCTTGTAGAAAAAAAAAAAAAAAAACAGTACAGTGAAAAGCAAAGAACACACCTGGGCAAAATAGCTCATGACTATATCCTGGCTCCATTTTAAGTAGCTGTGCAGCCCCGGGCAGCTTAATTAAACTTTCTGGGCCTAAATTCTCCATATCTACCTCCAGTGCTGTTTCTGGCATTAAATGAGATAACTTGTATGAAAGTTCCTGGGCTAAATCCCTTACTTAAAGCCAAAGCCAGTCAGGGAGCCCAAGGACTAAACTTTAACCTTAATACATATTGCATTGTGTCCCTGCAAGGAAATCCTACTGGAGACACTCTGTGCTGCAGGATTATGAGTCACGTGTTAGGTGTGCTGCTGGTGGGAGTTGTACTGATCAAAGGCTTCCATTAAATAAGAATATACCATGTCACCTCTTCAGACAGAAGGTGTGCTTTCCTGGACTGCCAAGGGACACAGCAGAGAGGACAAAGTAAATTGTAAATGGCGAGAGCAATAAACTCAAAATCAAAAACATATCCACAATTTGAACTTTCCTGTATGTATATATGCATACTTAAGCTTTGTTATGAACATAACAGTAAGGTGAAGCCATAAAGCAGGAAAAACCGGTACAAAAATCTTTCCCCATTCCTCAACATTTTAGATGTTTTTAAACTTTGATCATCTGCCTATATTTTCCCCTCAACTGAGCAGGGACAACATAGCATGTGCTTGTCTGCATTGAGTGTCTGCACCCTTCAGAGTGAGATAGAACAACCTTGTACATTGCCTTCCTGGTTCTCATAAGATCTCTTAGAATTTTGCCTCATGCTTGGGTCAATACCTATGTCATCAATTACCTTGCAAATCTAAAACCAGCAGCTCTCCCCTAGTATACTCATAGGTCCAGTGAGAGAAAGCCAACATCAGTTCTTCCAGGGTGTTGCTGGGGTCTATTTCATCTCCATTGTTGTTGTTGTACTTCCGGAACTCCCCAGTCATATACTTCTCAATGGTCAGCCACTGGTTAGCTGAATGGCTGTAGATTAACAAGACTTCCAGGAACCTTGAGGGAAACAGAGGCTATTGGTCCTTCACAAGGCAGCAAATGTGGGACTTGCTTTACATAACACTCTGCAACAAGACAGATCACCTCACCCTGACCCTACATTCCCTGGTGAACTTGCCCTTCCCATGAGAAGGAAGGCATGAATGTACCCTTGTCATTTTAACAAAACTTTTCAGCTCTTTCATGAGTACCAGGCCCTACTTTGTTTGTCATGCTCTATAAAGTTTCTTGGAGAAGAAGCAATAAAGTTTTCCTCTAAGTCTTCAGCACCAAAGTATGATCTGCCTTGATAAATGAACACATCTACAGAAAGAAATACCCAAATGAAAGAAAAAAAGAGTTCATTCTTACAAAACTCCTAATTTCTTTAACATACCAATGGGGACACATGTTTAAAATAAAAATATTCTCTCTCAAGGTATGTCTGCTACTCACAATTGAAATGTCAATCAGGGCATCAGCCAGAAAGTTTTTCAATCACATTAAGTTCAATGATTTAAGCCAAGATATCTCCAGGATATCTAATTTTCTTTATGACAATCTCCATAAATATGGAAGAAGAATTCCAAAATGAAATCACCACTAACTTTCCCATGGGTCTTGTGGTCCTCAGGACTAATAGGCTGAGAAAGATTAATAGGAATTTCTACTTAAGATGAAAGGCCAGAGTGCCAAGATTTCCTTACCTTGGTGTGTAGGGAATGGTTTGTGGTTTCACTTGGTTGAAGGTATAGATTAGTTTTTGGGCAGCTCTTTGTTGCTGAATTTCCTACAAAGTGAAGAGCACTGATGAAAATACTGGCTGAACTAACACATACTTAGTAATCAATGATCATGGAATTGCTACAGGCTGCCTTCGTGTGATTGTTAGCTTCATGTGGCTTATCCACCCCCAAACCATAGCTCCTACAGAAAAAAAAAAACAAAAAACAAAAAACAAAAAAACACCACCTTCAAGTTATACTTGGAAGGGCTGGCCAGATAGCTCAGTGGATTAATGCACCTGCTTAGGCAGATGCAGGGACCAGGGTTCAATCCCCAGCATGCTGTATCAGCCCCACCCCTGGGGGCATGCTGAGAGTGTGATTGAGACTAGATGTGGTGATGCGTGCCTGTAATCCCAGCATTTGGGAGGCTGAAAACAGGAGAAGCACTACAAGTCTGATCTGTGTAGTGAGGCCCTATACACCCTGTACTAAATATATTAAATAAAAAAAAAAAAAAAAAAAAAAAGACAAATTATACTTGAAGGTCCTGGTCTGGGATGAACATGTAGCTACATCTCCCTTCTTGGACCTGTCCATTGGGGCTCTGGACCTTCCAATTCCTGGCTTACCCGGAGGCACAGATGAAGCACTGTACTCTCCTGGAAGATGTCATGCCAAGTCTGCACCACCTCGGGGAGAAAGGACTTCACAATGAAAACCTGTCCCGGCTTGAGAACGTCATCCTCAGACCAAGTGCTGATGACTCTCATGGCTTTGCGGAGGCCTCCGTCTATCTCCTCCTGGGACAGCACCTGGATCATCGCAGATCTCCCATGCTGGGACCAGGAGGACATGCTCTTGTCAAGGTTCAGAGGGGAGCTCTCTTCCAGCCTGTAGATCGTCACTTCTTCCCCCGCTGCAGAAGGAAGTGAAGGTGTGGAGGTCAGTGAGACCAGCAGGCCTGGGGCGTGAAGGCCCAAAGGCCTGCTCCAAATAAACTCGGTTGTCCCAACATCTGAGGGGAATGGGACCATTGAGGACTAGAGAAAAACAGGAAACACAGCTCATGGCATTTTAATATCTAGTAGAGATGGGAAAGGGAGCAAGAGACAAAGTATTAAATGGCATTCAAGAATTAAATTATTCGATTCACTGAAACTGAACCAAAAAACATTAATATAAAGAAAAAGATGTGTCACTTTTGGTCAAGACAATGTTTCTTTCTTTTTCCAATTAGATTTCATTGGCACATTTTTGGGTGTATACAGTGACCACACTCACTACAGAGCATTTGGCCCTGTAAAAAATATAACCTGATTCTGTCTTTTTTTACTCCCTAACAAGGTCTTGCTATGCAGTTCAGGATGGCCTTGAGCTCACTTTTGTAGCCCAGGCTGGTCTCGAACTCACACCAATCCTCCTGCGTCAGCCTCCCAAGTGCTGGGATTACAGGCATGTGCCACCACGCCCAGCTCATTTACCAAAGCTTTGTTTCCATTTCTTGCCTTTATTTTCTTTCTTTCCATCTTTCTTTCTTTCTCTCTTTTTTTCTTTCTTTGGTACAGGGTCTCACTACACAGTTTAGACTTGTAGTAATCCTCCTGTCTCAGGTTCCTCAGCACTGGGATTACAGGTATGTGCCACCATGCCTGATTTTGGAGGCCAGCACAGCGCGCCTGGGGTCCAAGGCTAGCATGACTTGCAGTACTAGGGATCAAACCCAAGTCCTACCAGGCAGGTGCTTAGACTGCTGAGCTATCTCCCCAGCCCTCTTTCCTTCTTTTCTCATTTATTTTTAACTTTTCCCTTCTTCAGCTCTCCCTTCTTTGTCCCTCTCCCCAATTGAACATTTTCTTCCTATTTCATATACATCTTAGTCCTTATTTATACTTTTGTTTTCTCATACCAGAGAAACAATGCAGCATTCAAACATGTGTGCCTGATTTATTTCACTTTAAAGTATTTGAACAGCTAAAAAAATCTTTATCTGTTCACCAATTGATGGACATTTGGACTGTTTCCAAGATTTAGCTATTACCAAGTATAACAGCTGTTATAAACATGGATGTGCTTATATTGCTGTGATATGATGATTTCAAATTGGGAAGACAGCAAAAAAGAATATCTGGCTCAAATGGAATTTCAAGTTTTTTCAGGAATCTCCATGCTGATATCCACGGTGGCTCTACACTCCCACCAACAGCGGAGAAAGGTTTTTTTTTTTCCTCCCCAACCCCATCAGCGTTTCTTATTGGTTTATTTCTTGATAATAGCTATTCTTTTGGGGGCATGATGTAATCTCAGCATTGTTTTAACTTGTACCTTTTGCATGATCAATGATGTTAAACATACTTTCATATAATTATTTCCTGTTTGTAGTTCTTCATCTGTGAAGCTTGTATTCATTTCAAATACCTATTTTTAGATTAGGTCTTTAAACTTGGGAGGTCTGATTTTTTTTTTTTTTTGAGTTCTTTATATATTCTACACAGTAGTCCTTTGCTAGACAAGTATTTTTGAGAAAACAGATTAACTTAGAATAATTATTCATTACCATCCCCAGGGCAAGGGATATAGCTCAGCAGCATAAAAGCACCTTCCAGGCAAGTGCAAGGTCCTGAGTTTGATTCCCCATATAAAAAAATAAATTAATTAATTAAAATGATGAACTATGTATACATCTGTGCTTTATGAATTAAAAATCACAAGGATGTCTTTGGTTTGGATTTTGTTCTGTTGCTCTTTTAGTTGTGATACTGTCCCACTGAGAATGCAAGGTTTTAGTGTGAAGTTGGAGTCAGACAGTACCAGTGTCACACCCACAGCCTCATCTTCCCTCTTTCCTAGTGCCTTTGGATTAAAAACACACATCCTCAAATTCCTCATCAGTAAAATGAAGAAGAAAATAATATTCACTGCATTAGGCTGTTTTAGAGACTAAGTATGTTAACTTGGCTAAGATGAAATAGAACTTGGACATCAACTCAACCCCACTGAAAAGATTTTAGGCAGAAAATGCTACTTAAATGAGATGCAGCTTCCACTCTTAGGCTGCTGGGCTGAGAGTCTTTTCTGTTGAAGTACAGCTCACCAATGCAGTGGTAAGGCTTGCTAACAGAACTAGCACTCTGTGCTTAGCTTCCATCCTAATGGTGGCAGTTTCTCTTTACATTTTTGCTTCAAATGTTCATTTTGTTGTTATTGTGGTAAACTCTGTACTGAATCACCAAGAGAGGAATCCATCCGTCCCCACACTCTTGTATCTGATTCCGCACCAACAAACGTGTCTAGGGAATGCTGAGTAACATATTTTCAAATGCTCATTCTTGGTACCCAAGATACATGTTTGCCACCAACAGCCTCTGGATATCTAATCCCGGGAGCATTTAGAGCAAGGCTATTGATTTGCAGAACCCACTGCGGAGCCAAGTGGAAGGAAAGGCATCTGCACCAACAATCCGAAGCCAACCCGCTCTCTCTCCATCCCAACGGTGTGAGGAGAATTGAGATCAGGGCAGTGTAGGGACCCTTGTTACACTGTCACTTGGCTCCAGCATTATCCTGTTGGACCAAGAAACACTTCTAGCCTTGGCTAATGCAAACTTGTTTTTCTTTTCTATTCCAACCTTTAAGAAAAAACAACACTTGCAGTCTGAGTAAGAGCAATTAGTGTATGTGAAATAAAACAAACAAATAAAAAGCAATATACAAAGCGCAGCTCTTCAGACGCTTGTTATTTCACCACAGCGACGCCTTGCACCTTCTTCTGTGCCTGTCCTGTCCATGGTCCAGCCAGGGACCTCCAGGCGCAGAGCTACTGCTTTCTTCCCACACGCTGCTCATCAACACCCCCCATTTCTGCAGTATCAAGCTTTGACCCTCCAATGCCAACCCTCGCATTGCCACGTCTCCTGTTTAGTAGATGAATCTCACTGAGCTATAATTCAATGATCAGAATGAAATTTTCAAGTAAAAATAACGCCACATGATTTCTTCTTTGATTGATTCAGATGTTGCCACCCTCCTCCCCACGCTGGCACAATCTCAAGAAGACAGAAAAGCTACTCACCAAACAGCTGGATGGGTGTAAATGGTATGGTCTGAGAAAGCCTCATTAAGTTATTCCTTTCAATGGCTGTGAACAGAAACAGATTTATTATTTCAAGTCTGCATCACAGGGTTAAACCTACACAAGTGTCTCGCTGTGCTATATTTATACAACACCAAAATATTTCATTCCAAACATTTTTTTTTAATTTTTGTCATTACCAAAAACATTATTCATAATATAGTTTGAAATATAAACTGAACTTTAAACTAGAAGGATATCCCAATGTTAGGAATAATTCACAGGAGATTAAGGACTGTCTAACCCTAACCACACACACACACACACACACACACACACACACACACACACACACACTCAATGCTAACTCATATGTGTGTGGAAGTTTCTTCTAAACAGCGTTTTAACCCAGTCTTCACCCTGTTTTTCTTTTTCCAAAGCACAGTGGACTGCTGGGGACACCTACTGTTCATCTTTCACAGTTCACTTTCTTTTCTCCCAGATAGAACTGAAAACTAATTTTTTTTTTAGGTTAGTTTTTTTATTATTACTATTACTATTAATTTTCATGGTAAAGAAATAACAATGAGACACTTTCAAAACAGGTAATTAGGAGAATTACAATAATTAATACACTGCATATTGTCTTTGAAGTAGTTATTCAGAGGACACGACACAGATGTGATATCTTGTCTAAACACTATTAACACAAATCTTACTTCTCATTAAACTAAGAAAAAGTAGCTGTATATCTATCCTAACTATTTTGTACATACAGATAAAATGCTGTGTCTTGTGTTGTCAGAGATGGGTGTTCCATTGCCATCCAAATGATGTAGGTGCGTGAGGTCAGCAAATAGCCATGACTCATCCAGATGGCTGACACTGACAAAAGATCTACAAACTACTGTACATGGTTTCAGGGTAAATCCTGAGGGGATTTGACTGACTTTGTCAGATACAAAAGTTGCATTTTTGGTTATATATGTCTTGCTTTATCTTGGTCATAAGCATCCAGCAGAAAAGTATAACCACAAGTTATAAAAAGTAAAGCCATATAATATGCTCAGCTGTAAAAGGCTCAAGCCAACAACTGACATTACCAGTTCTATTGATAACCCACTACTATTATGGACTATTGGACTATACATACAATTATTTTCACTTAGTTGGGTTATTTTGTTGAAGACTTCTTTCTTTCTTTCTTTCTTTCTTTCTTTCTTTTTTTTTTTTTTTTTGTCTTTTTGAGACAGGGTCTCGCTGTGCAGTTCAGGCTGGCCTTGAGCTCACTTTTGTAGCCCCAGCTGGTCTTGAACTCACACTCTCTGCCTCAGCCTCCCAATTACTGGGATTACAAGGATGCACCACCACATCCAGCCCTAAAGACTAATTTTAATGAGAAGCAAGTTCTCTGCGTTTTCTTGTTCAAGGCCACATTCTAACAAATCAATCAGTATGACTTATAGAAGTCCTCCCTAGAGTCCTTCTTAAATTGACAGCTAGTGTCAAAATAACAGAGTACTGCTAAACTAAAAGACTCAATAATAAGATCTTAGAACGCACTGAAACATTATTCACTCCAGGAAATAATTTGGTTAGACAAAGCAGCTTATGACTGGATTCTAAACATAAGGCTGTGATATGATAAGTACAGTGATTATAACACCAGTGATGTCTTATGTTCCAAGCTTTAGACTGCTGGAAAGTCCTGGCCTTCTATTATCTCATCCTGTTCTCAGAATAACACCTCCAAGAAACCCTGATGGCACAGGTCCAGTCAGTTGTTATATTGCTTTGCACTTCAAAGTGGCTTCTTCCTGGCTGGGCATGGTGGTGCACACCTGTAATCCCAGCACTTGGGAGGCTGAGGCAGGAGAATCGATGTGAGTTCAAGACCAGCCTGGGCTACAAAAGTGAGCTCAAGGCCACCCTTAACTGCATAGTGAGACCCTATCTCAAAAAGGACATATATATATCATTTCCTCTTAATTTTCAACTAGTCTTTTGGCAGACAGTTCCTCAGGAAGGACAAGTATAATAATTCCCACTCTGAAAGAAAGACAACTGAAGCACTGTGAAGTGATGAAGTGATGCTACTTAAGAGAGTCAAGACCCTTGATAACTTTGTTTAATAACATCTTTGTTGAGCTCATTCTGTGGGGCTGGCATTGAATCAGTGTTATGTTCAGTGAAGCCTTCCTTCAAGCACGACTTTTGGGTCTGCCTTTCTCAGTGCAAACACTAAGATCTCTGGCATCCAGCTGGCTAGGAACTCACAAGGACTTTTCAGGACTCACAGTAATCCTTCTTCACAACTTAGAACTTGTCAGTTCACTTTTTTGCTTAAATCCAAACACGCATAAATCTTAACAACTTGCTTTCTTAGGTCACCATCAAGATGAGAAATCTCAATATTCCTTCCATGGACCCATATCAAAAATAGGGACTTTATCAGTGTTCCCTTTGACAAATGCAGACTTGCAGACGTTCAGCTTGGTGGACCTGTCTATGCACACATGCTTCCTACCTGAATAATGGTGGTGCGGCTCTGGAGGGCTTTTTAAAGATGCTGAGATCTCTGGAATTATAGAGAAGATTGACGTTTTAATTACTTGGATGGAGATAAATGCATGCACCTGACTATATTGCCTTCAAACTTATTATTGAACAGGTTAATCAGAGTGGCTCTTCAGTATTTGAAAAACTTGCCTAATATCCTTTAACCATATTATTGCACATGGTGTTCTGACAGCTTCCAATCATCAATGTAATATCTCCAAACATATTTATACAGGGAATTGGAGAAAGACAGGTAATATTAGCCTCAAAGATGTATTTCCTCTGAACCAATTACACCTCCGGGTTGCAGGAGGCACTCGGCTGCCCATCACACTTCATGACATCCCGGAAGCATGCTCCTCTGAGCTCCCCACCAAGATGCAGTACCCACAGAAAGGTATTATTAATGCCAAGCTATTAGCAGACTACTTTACTGACCTAAAAAACAGCAAAATCACAAACATGCACTAAGAGGTGCATAAAGGAACAAAAGGGGCAATGGCTAATGTGCTTCCGAGGGACCCGCTTGGCTGAGCAAGGGCTGTGATGGGAACATCTCCCTCCAAGCCTAACATGCTCTTTTCTGTCTGCTCCAGGGCTGAATTATAAGGCTCCAGAGAAATCGTTTGCAACTGTTTTGCCATTTCATAAACTCAAAATTAAAGTGGAGAAACTTTAGTCTCCTGGTGGCAACTGCTTTATACCTCACAGAACAAGCAGCATAATGAGGCCAATTTCAGAGATCTCTCTGGCTTCTTCATGCCAGACAGAGAAAAGATCAAATATCACTTCCCTTGGGGTACATGGCAAAATGTATGATCAGTAGAAAACACTTCCTTTCTAAATTTATTCAATAATCATACTTGAATATAAATATTCATAAATATAAATATATATTCATATGTCACTCTGAGTCATGCTATGCAAGAAAAAGGTCCATAAGATGAGGTTTCCACCCTAAAGAAAAGCAAATGCAGCCAGATGTACTGATACACATCTGTAATCCCAACATTTGGGAGGCTGAGGCAGGAGGATCACTGTGAATTCAAGACAAGCCTAGGCAACAAAGTGAGTTCAAGGCCAGCCTGAACAGCATAGTGAAGCTATGACTTTTCAAAAAAGACAAGAAAAAATTAAAGAAAGAAACAGAGAGAGAGAGGGAGAGGGAGAGCGAGAGCGAGAGAGGGAGAGAGGGAGAGAGAGAGGAAGGCAAGCAAAATATTCCAGATACAAAGACATGTAACTGGCGGGATGGCTCAGTGGTCTAAAGCGCCTGCTTGGGGAAGCTTGGGCGCCTTCACGGACTGTGGTTCGACCCCCGGCACCACATGCTGCGCCAGCTCT
This sequence comes from Myocastor coypus, assembly GCA_004027025.1. NCBI lineage: Eukaryota > Metazoa > Chordata > Mammalia > Rodentia > Myocastoridae > Myocastor > Myocastor coypus. The sequence continues at coordinate 91,844 of PVJA010003156.1, forward strand.
GCTCTCGGGGCAGGCTGAGCCGGCCATAAAAAAATTAGTGAATAAACAAAGGTTCTGAAACAAAAAAATAATAATAATAAATAAAATTTTAAAATTCTAAATTAAAAAAAAAAAACAAAGACATGTAACTGCAACAATACAGTCTGCTAACACACTAGAGGTACAGGTGGTGCTTTATGGGACCCACTAATTCCACCTAGAATGTAGGACCTCTTGAGACACAGTATGAAGTATTTAAAGGATATGATCATCTCAATACAATAAAGCTGAATTTCAGTCCTGGTTTTGCTACTTACAGAGCTGTGTTTATTCTATGCATACTTATTAAGCATCTGCCACATGCCAGGCTTTGGGCTGTGCCCTCTTAGTCACTTTCAGCATAAAGTCCTACTGACACCATAGAGGACAAGGCATCCAGGTGATGCCAACCTATGAATGTCTCTTGGCGAACAATATGTAAAAAGTGACAGTAACAGCTGCTGGGCAGCTGAAATAAGCTCAGTGGCTCTACATCATTTAGAAAGACAATAGGAAAATCACAGTCAAAAATGGAAAATTCAGAAAACTTTTAAACCACAGTAATGGTTTTCATTCAACATTCTTTTTTTTTTTTTTTTAACTGAATTTTCTACTTGGTTTAATACACAAAAATCAGCAACAGAAATTCAAGAACTCTGAAGGCCTTAACGCAATTGCAAACATCATAATCAATAAATAGAAAACAAAACAGTGAAAACTCAAAACTTACTGTCAACTGCATGTGAACTTTTCAACCTGTATAGGAAAAGCATAATCAGATAATCCTGGTTTAAATCGTTTAATGATCAAAGAAAAGAAATGATATTGAAACAACCTAAAATCGGTTATGTGTATAAAGTATCAAATACCTCTTAGCCTTATTTTTATCAACCTATGATTATTTTTACAAAGAAATGAATGCCAGATATGCATGTAAGTCACGCACTGTATAGGCCCTGAGCTAACTGAAAAGTACTTGTGTTTTTTAATTAGCTGTGTGATCGCACAACATATATAAGATTTAACTGTGTTTGTGTTGTTCTTGATCAATTAAGCTAAAGGCTTCCTGAACTATGCAAAGCAGATGCCTACAAATGAGTCTCTCAATGTCCTTGGACAAGCCTACAAATCAGTTTCATTAGCCCACGTGGCCCTTAAATGTGCACAGGCTGAAATTAGCTCCCTTTAAATTGTCACTTGCCCTGCTCAAGTGCACAACATGGCCACAGGCAAGTCTGCATAAACGCATTCAAAGAATATCTCCAGTATTTAAGGTCCTTAGGGAAGAAAGTACAATTACAATTATTGTTTAATTTCATGCTGCAATAACCCACTACTCTGCATGAGCACAAACTGCTGAACCTTTGGGAGAAGCAAGTCATGTGTCCCCTAAATCTGGAAGCAGGCTGGTATGGAGACCGTGATGACAGCTTTGAGAAAGGCCATCTCGAACGGAGTGGCCTGCAATCTGAAGGTTGCCTTCCACCTACTCCATACCACCAGGCCTTCCTTCCGCATGGTAGACAGTTACGGTAGACAGTTTCTGGTTCTGCCCCCAAGAGTATACAGTTATTAATCTGGTGATGTAACTAGGAAAGTGCCGAAAGTAGTACCAATGAAATGAAATCATCAGCCAGACAAGATGGCATCCACCTGGTGCCAGCTACTCAAGAGATAGAGGTAGAGAAAGATTACACGAGCCTGAGTCAGGGTCAGCCCATGTTTCTTAAGGAAAACAAAAACAAACAGAATAACCTTTGCATGGTTGATTTTCAAATTTTCTCTTAGGAGGACTCTCAATTCTACTCTACAACCAGGTGAGTTCCCTACACACTTCTCCCCACCCAATCTTCCTCCCACTGCCTCAATCTGTCTCAGAGTTATTGTGAAGACAATCAGGATGTTACTGAAGAACTAAAACTAAATGACAGCCGCTTCAAACACTCCAAGGAAGAAATGTGAAAGAAAGAATTACTTTCAAATCCAAAGAACATAATCAGGTCTCAGACCTTTTCTTTAGGCAAGATAGATTTATTTTCCATTTCTGAAAGACAGTTCAATCTTAACCTATCTGAAAAGATACAATAATCACTATTCCAATGTGTGCTCTTTCACACTGAAAAGACAAATGTTTAATTTTCCATAGAAGTATGTGTTTCATTATAGTATTCTTAAAACACACTGGGGTGAGATCTTGTTCCTAGAGACTGGAAAAATCAGAGAAGTTTTCATTTTGCTAATAAAAGAGTATCTCCATTTGACACATGCTTTTTCTTCCTTTTCTGACCAAATTAACCCCTTCCTCCTCATCAGGTTGCAAATTAGAACCAGAGACTTCCGACAAGAGATTCCGAAAAATACTCACGGGGAGTTCCTAGCAACGCTGGTGCTCCCACACTGCCACAGGGCACTGCTCCTCAGATCCTAGGCATAAAAAAAGGGAAAGGCTGTTGCTCAGGTCCCTGCACGTCCCACGTACTCATTCAAACACATAAATATTGAACTTCCAGTAAGGCATCCCCAAAGCTTCCTCTGCAGAGGGCAGTGCCCTTCTTTCTCTAGCTCACTATTTCTCTTTTAAAAAACAAACCAAACCCGAACTGCAAAGACACACAGAGTTAGCACAGTACCAGAGTTGCTCAACAGGTTGATGGACTTTAACAGCATGAAGATACTTTTATGGGAACACTGAAGAAAAAATATAACATGAAAGTTGTTACACACAGAGCGCTAAACACACAAAAAGAGCTGATGACAGGAAGGAAAAAGAGAAGGGCCATGGTGGGTGGCAGCATCAATTTCCACACCACTGTGTCACTGATCCAAGTGATCCTAATTTAAAGTAGTGTTGCTGGGTATTTAATACCTACTATCTTTCCTATTTATTCAGCTAACCCTTCTTGAGACCTAGAACACTGCAAGAAGTACTGTAGGCATTTCTTTAGGTGTTCTTTGCAGACCACTATTGCTAATCTCTTCAGATCACATTTGCCCCATTATGGAGACACAGTTCTAGAGATAGACTGCCCCATTATAAGAGACCAGTTAACCTAAGACCCTGCAGGATTTGAAGGCCCAACACTAGGTCTGAAAGAGCTTTGCTCTGCCCATGCTTTACTAACTGAGCTGGAAGGGAACCTCTCTACTACAGAGACCATCCCATCCTTGGAAAGCCCAATTGCTAAAAATTTCACCCCCTAACGAGCTGAAATCTGTATCCCAGTCAGTTCTCCATGTGCATTCTAGATGTACCACTTTGAAAAATGTGGACAGCATCCTATTTCCCTGCCACATGCCAACTTTCACATATCTGAGAACTGTTCCAAAAGCTGCTGGATATCCCCAGCATGTTGAGCAGATGAAGAAGCTGCACAAAGAATGAAATAACGGAGAAAGGTTGAAAAATAGCAAGCAAGCAGTCATCTGAGCAAAGTTTCAAAGATTTCAATTCATTGCCTCCAAAAAGCAGAAGCCAATTAAAGAGCAAAAAGGTAAAATGAGTAGCCAATGAAGGGTTGTGCTGCTGAACGGTTTCTATGAAAATGACCCAAATATTTTTACCTGTTGAGACCATGTGAGGTGAGCACTAACTTGTCTGGTATGCTGCTGAATTTCTTTGGTTTTCATCTTCTGGTAGATATAAGGTTCTAGACCTTGTTTGTTTGTTTTGTTGTTTTTAAAGATGAAGAAAAAGAAAAAATCAGAAAATACATGAAAATCTGTTCATTCAAATCACAGTTCCCAAATAGAAAACTCTGAACATGGTACATTCATTTAAACTTAGATGGTTTTCTCTGTTTTTAGAAAATTTTACCAAGTTTGCCCTATTTTTCTCAAATGATTGCAGCCATATATTCTATTCCTATTCTTCCATAGTTACTTTGATATTTATAACAAGTTATATTTCTCTACTAAGTCATGAATTAAATGATCTAAAATCTGTCCTTCTATAAGACAACCCCTTAAGTGATGTTTTACATCTACCCTTTCCTGCACCCTACAGCCCATATTTTATTTAAAATATATGAAATTAAAATAACAAATGGCCAAGGGTCTTTCCTTAATAACTGCATCAAGCGTTATAGCTAAACAAAAAAAAAAAAAAAAAAAACTAGAAAATGATGCTATTAAATTTGCTTTCATTTTTAGTCTACTATTGTAAAAGATGTTTAGTATCATTGTCATTCTTTATATCTTTTGCCCACATAATTATTGCACAGAGTAGACACATAATAATGATGTAATAAATACTTTGTGAAGGTGTCAAAGTAAACCCTGAGGGGATTTGACTGACCTTGGGAGATACAAAAGTTGTATGTCTTGCTATACAGGTCTTCTTATGACTTGTCCTTAACCACCCAGCAGAAAAATTTAACCACAAGGCATAAAATGTAAAGCTAGATTAGTATGCTGAGCTATAAAAGGCTTAAATCAACAGCTTCCAATATTGCCAGTTCTGCCAATAACCCACTGCACTTATGGAATACTGGACTATGTATACTACTACTTTTCCTTACTTCAATGAGAAGAAATTTTTTGTACCAATAATGATTAGAAAAATTATCATGTCTATATCCTGTGCTCTGTATAACCACTATAAGGACAACAATATGCATTGTATCAATTATTGAGAATGTGCTACTAACGTGTTTTTTAAAATGTCACATTGTGCCAGGTGTGGTGGCACACACCTATAATGCCAGCACTTGGGAGGCTAAGGCAGGAGGATCGGTGTGAGTTAGAGACCAGCCTGGGCTACAAAAGTGAGCTCAAGGCCAGCCTGAACTGCATAGCGAGACCCTGTCTCAAAAAGACAAAAATAAATAAATAAATAAATAAAATGTCACATTGTTATTTCTTTTTTTTTTTTTTTTTTCTTGTTTTAGAACTTTTGTTTGTTTATTTTATTTATTTTTATGGCCGGCTCAGCCTGCCCTGAGGGCAGGGCTGGCACTGCATGTGGTGCCGGGGATCGAACCTCAGTCCCTGCCTCTGCCCAAGCTTTCCTAAGCAGGCGCTTTAGACCACTGAGCCATCCTGCCTGGCCCCATGTTATTTCTTATTAAAAGAAAAAAAAAAATACTTTGTAGAATACATTTTGAGGTTGATATTTATCAAGAGTCCTAACTAAAAGTAAGAGACAATATTTATGTGTTCTCTCCCTAATGATTTTGTACTAGAGGGAAAAAGTATACAAGAAAGGTTTAAAAAAAAAAATCTATTGCAATGTAACAAAATTATAACAAAAATATTTCCATAAAATACCTACCAAAAACTAAATATATTTTCGCCCTTTTCACAATTAACTTTTTCTGAACTACGTTTTTGTGTTTCAAAGAGCTATGTGACAGGGACTCCCTCAAACCCCAAACTCATATTTTATTCACTTTTAATTCAGTTGTACTTCAAAAAATAAAAACAAAAAAAAAATGTTCACTTCTCACCCTGAAATGTGGCTGAAGGAAGACTCTGGCCTCACAATCCACTCGGATCAGCTGCGACTCAGGGAGGCCTGTTTCCCAGCCTTCCTTACCTCTAGCCATACCCCAAGAAAACTCTGCGCGGGATCTTGGAACCCAAAGTTATGTCCTGGTACATACTTATCTGGCTGAGCTTGGACACTGTGAGCCACCTCTTGCTGCAATCGTCTTCTGAGATGTTATTTTCTCCTGACTGTGAATTCAATTTGTCATTTTGACAGCAGGTATTGACTGTTATGACCTGGAGGGAAAGCCACTTGTTGAAACACAGTGACATTCGTCTGAAAGCATTGTGAGTCCCATTAATAGAGGAACGACGGTAAAGAACAGTGCTAACACTGGCTTCAGGTGAAAGTCACCTGGGACTCTGATGAACCCCCCCACTTGCACTGGCAGGACACAGCATCTGTGTAATTTCTCTTTGCAGTCATGATTAAGAATCCAGGTGAGGCCGGGCGTGGTGGCTCACACCTGTAATCCCAGCTCTTGGGAGGCTGAGGCAGGAGGATCGTTGTGAGTTCAAGACCAGCCTGGGCTACAAAAGTGAGCTTAAAGCCAGCCTGAACTGCACAGTGAGACCCTGTCTCAAAAAAAAAAAAAAAAAAAAAAAAAAAAAAAAAAAAAAAAAAAAAAAAAAAAAAAAAAAAAAAAAAAAAAAAAAAAAAAAAAAAAAAAAAAAAAAAAAAAAAAAAAAAAAAAAAAAAAAAAAAAAAAAAAAAAAAAAAAAAAAAAAAAAAAAAAAAAAAAAAA